>QANY01005052.1:1109361-1172571 GCA_003255025.1 Datisca glomerata
ATATATATATATATATTATAAATAAGTTAATAATAAATTTTTATGTGTAAATAAATTAATTTATAAAAAATGTTTAATTTCATACATAATTAGCATAAACATACTATTTTTGACAAATAGTCTACTAATTATCATATTTCTTTTCTTCCCTCATTGCTAATCAAATAGCAAAGAAATGATCATGGATGGTAACTAGTTCAAACAAGTGTCACTAAAGAAAATTAATAAAATTTTCAAAATAAAATATTTTTTTGTTTGGGATATAAATATACATTTTTTTATTTTGGACAACTTAATTCACTAATTACCAATTTTTCTTTCTCCCTCATTGCTAATCAAATAGAAAATGTATGATTATAATAATAACTAGTTCAAACAAATGTCACAAACATAGTAACATGATCTAAAAAAATGAAGACTTATGAGAACATTAAAAATATTCAAAGCTCAAATATTTGTATAATATTTATATAGATATTGAACTCTCTAATTAATGCATTTTTATGTATGGGGAATTATTATAGGAGATTTTTACACCAAATATACAATTTCAATCCATTAATAGGTTGATTCACATTGAGTTAATTTTACACTCCTCAAAGGTTTTATCATCATCTTCATTGATTGAGTTAATGACAAAGATATATCATTATCAAATTTGTAGAAAAGTCATCAATGCATTAAAATAAAACTCAAGATTAAGAGTAAACAATAAAAAAAAGGAACAAAGCATATAAATTACATGAGTATGAAGGAGAACGGATGAAGAACAATGAACAATATATCTTATTAGTAGAGGTGCAAGAAATTTAGACTACATTAAGGAAAAAAATGAAAGAAGATGAATAGAAATGTAAACTATATTTCCCCATCTCTAAGAAAATCTCTCTTATTTCTCACATACTCTCTAAAAAAGTCATTCTCATTCTTTTAAAAGCCTCTCCTCTTTCTCACTCCCAAATTCCCTTCTCAAGTGTAGACCCCTCCCTATTTATAGGTAAAATTAGGGTTTCACTTTTTTCTTTTAGTCTTTATTCTCCTTTTTTAATATTTTAGTCCTTGGACTTTTTTCTTATATTTTTAGTCCCTAGTCTATTTATCTATTTTATACATTGGGTTTTTTTTTCAAAAATCAAACATTGTCTTAGACTAGTAAATGGGCTAATAAAAATGTGTATATAAACTATTGAACCGGATAAAATAATGTATCTATAGCTGGCCCCATTTGTTCACGCTTCTAAACTTAGAAGGTGTACAAATGTTAGATACGTATTTTAATGGATATGAGAAAACACTATATAGAATAGGATAATAGAAACCTCAACTGATTCAGGCTCTATGAAATGATGAAATTATGAAATAGACCTTGATAGACACAGATTTCAACCTCGACTCAATTCAGGTTCGATTTAACCAAATTTATTGAAATGGACCAGGCGCTTACACTAGGTTTCGACTGCGACAAAGTCGGGTTCGGTTTAACCAAAGATATTTAAAAATGAAATGGACCTAGATAGACGCAGGCTTTGACCTCGACTCGATGCGGGTTCGATTTAACTAGAGTAATTGAAACACACAAGGCGCTGACACTAGGCATCGACCATGGCAAAGTTGGATTCGATTTAACCGAAGATGTTTGATATGAAAAATAGACCTGGAACAGGCTTCAACATCGACTCAATTCAGATTCGATTTAACCAGATCAATTGAAATGGACCAGGCGCTGACACCAGGCTTCGAGCGCGACAAAGTTGGGTTCGATTTAACTGAAAGTGAAAATTGGACCTGAAGCTGATACCAGGCTTCGACCACGACCAAGTCGGGTTTGATTTAACAAAAAAATAAATAAATATATATATATATATATATTTGAAAGGAAAATGGACTTGGATAGACACAAGCTTCGACCTCGACTCAATTCGGGTTCGATTCAATAAAAAATGAAAAAGGGACCTGGTGCTGACACCAGGCTTCGAGCACGATAAACTCAAGTTCAATTTAACAGAAAGTGAAAAATGGGTCTGGCGCTGAGGCTGACACCAAGCTTCAACCTCGACTCAATTCGAGTTTGATTTAACTGGATTAATAGATGTCAATGTTGACTTTTGCAAGTCTCATATAACAACAAAAGTTAGATTAATGCAAGCTTTAAATGTGAAAATTCATGCGTGGATTTTGAAAGAATATCACTAATGATTTATGCACTTGAATTGTATCAAAACAACTAATGTGATGCATGTCTATCCATTGCAAGATAATAATTTTGAATGCATGCTATGCATGATTATGAACATTTATAAAAAAAAAATATTTGAAGATTTTGAAAGTTGACTAACGTGGCATTTGATTTTAAATGGATGCTCTTGATGGTTTGAAACCGAAGCAACTAGTTTGATGCATGTTTATGAAATTCTTGACTTATATTAGAAGTGGGATGATCATGATAGCGTTAACACTAGGCATGATTGCGAACATTTTAAGCAAATCTTATGTTGATATTTTTATTATTAAATTTTTTTTGAAAATGGGTCATTATGGTCATCACTATCATCCTTCAAAACACTCACTTCGACTTGGGTCATAGATTGACAACGAGATATCAAGTATATGATAGAAAAACGGTGTGCCCTTTGTACTGGATCGTGCCCCAGTATTCATATTTTTTCCAATGGTAGAAAAATACATGATTTCCCTTTTATTAATCTGATTCTCTTCACTTGTACGTATCATATTGTTTTGTAGTTACATTCCCCTTCTTGTTCATGACGTCTTTCAGATAACTTCAAACCCTCTTATATATGTACATGTTGACATTTGTCCCTCCTTTTTTCTTTGACCAATGATGCCCTTTCAAGTTTTCACCATGACCTAAAACTCTTTTTTTCCATGGTGCCTTTTCAGGTTTTCACCATGCCCCCAAACTCCTTTTTGTGTCAAAAGTCATGCTCTTAAGTAATTTCAAGAGTAATTTTCAATTTCATCTACACGCTTTAGATGTTACAGGAAAGAAATGGAGAAAGTAAAAATGATAGAGTGAATATTATGAATAAATGCTTTTTATTGACAAAAAGCTGATAAACAAGGATTTGAAGAGGTTATGAGAAGAAAATTGTGGAATAAGATTTTCTCAGTTTCAGAACAACTCTTTTAAGAATTAAAGCATTCCACATACTGTTTTTCTCACTCATAGTGATCATCCTTTCCTTCTTTTCCTTTTCCTTTTTTTTCTTTTTCTTCTTTTCAGGGGTGATTCCTTGCTTATGACAGATATATATTAAGGTATTAACTTATTTAAAGCCATACTTTTATTGTAGATAGATCTTCTTGGTCCGGAGATGACTTTCATTTGGGTTGTAATGTAGGTTAGGATTTTTAGGCTGTTAAAAGAAAGGATGTCAAAGCCTCAAAACTCATCTGAAAAAGATATGTCTAAACTAATTATCTGTTGAGAATTTTGTCAAGTAAAGACTGCCTCAGTGTGGGTTTTGACATTTTGTCATGAGAAACTAAAATTGAATAGTTGTATATGAACTTTTTGCAACAACTTACCGCCGTATGGGAAATGCGTTAAGGATTTTTGTTGAATAAATTTTCCCTAAAGTAAGAAGACAATCTAAAAGAATCACAAGGCTCACTTGGCTTTGACCTTTTTTTTGCATTTGCTATATTTTTTGTTGATTTTTTTTCCTTTGTCTTTTTCTTTTGCGCCAGCTTGAGAAATTTTTCACATTTTGAGACATATATATTGACAAAAATAATAATTGCCCCAGTGTAGGGAGTGATCATTGGTTGGGTGTCGTGAAATGAAGATTCTTTTTAGGCTCAATTGAGCTTGCAATGGATAAAAGTGTTTGGGATTATAGAAAGAATGCATCCCATCATTTCCAATCAGAAGTAAATTTAACAAGAACATGACCTCAGATAAGGATAACACCTTTTTGCAATGTCTTTATTCACCACAAAGAAGATTATTTTCACTTTTATTTGTCACTTCACTAAAAATAAGATTGTCAAAGCTATATTTGATACTTCTTATGCGTTTATTCTCAAAATCATCATTTCTAATCTGGGTTGGTTTGTTGGGTGAAAGAAAAGAAATAAGAGAGATGCAAGAGTATGAAGTCAATGAGTGAAGAACTGGAAATTCATTTATTAATTTTGAAATGAGCAAAAACTCAAATAGGACAAAAAACTAGAATCGAAAGTAAGAGACGGCTAAAAATAGACAAAACACGATAAGATGTATGACAAAAGTTTCTCAGATATTGAGAAATTTGACATTAGCTCGCCACTCTTGAAGGTCCCTAAGGAGCAATGGCAATTTGGTGATACCTCAATTATTGAACTTATAGTCAGGATAACAATGATATGTGAAAACATCGATATATTGCAAGCATTTGAACATTCATCGCATCAAGTTGTTCCATTGTCACATGAAGAGATACGTTCCACGAAATTTGCCATGGCATTCCCACACTCTAGTGGAGAGTTGGGGCTAGTTATTAGTTGTCATCAGCTTTCTTGAAGTTTAGCCAACCGTCTTTGATTAACATTTGAACTCTAGCTTCCAACATTTTACAATTTTTAGTTGAATGTCTAATTTCCCTTGCATGATAATCACATTGAGTAGTTGGATTGTATCATCTAAGATATGGTGGCTGGAGAAGCTCGTATAGGACCGATACCAACTGATTATTCTATATTAATTATGGTGATAATTCTGTATATGACATCAGAATTGGTCGTATTGGATGAACTATTGGTTATTTCTATTTCCCCTTTGAAGCTGGCCAACTCGACCAACATTTGGTTGGTGAGTTGGTGGTCTCAGATAAGATTTTGGGTTATTTCGAAATGTTGGTTGTTGGGAGTGATAATTGCATGGCACTTAGGGGGTACTAGCCACACATGATGTCGTGGATTTGGGACATTCAATGTTCTTTGAAAGGCACGATCCGAAGGTTCACAGCTTGTGATGGGTACCCAAAATTGATCATCTGTACCTCTCCTTCTTTTCATTTTGACGGTAACCCATTTTCTATCAAGAATTCTTCTGACAGAGCTCCTGGAATTCTATCACTTTTTATCTCACATTCTATTCTTTCACTAATGACTATAATATCAGAAAAGTCGCTTGGAGCATTTCCAATCATTCTATCATGAAGACCTCAAGGTATTGACGAACATTCCAGCTATTTTTTGACAAGGCAGGTTATATTTGAGCAACTAATTCCCTCCACCTCTGAGCATATTCCTTAAAACTTTCAATATGCTTTTTTTCAACCTTTGTTGATCAAAATAATTAGAAGTCATGTCCATATTGTACTTGTATTGTCTCATAAAAGCGTCAGCTTAGTCTTTACATCTCTGAATATGTTGACCCTCTAACTGGATGTGCCAATGAGATACAGCCCCCAATCAAACTATCTTGAGAAAAAAGTGGATCAACAACTTATCATCATGCTTGCATGTAGTCATTTTTCTGCAATACACAATAAGGTGACTCATCAGGCATGTACTGTCATCATACATTTCAAACTCATGAATTTTGAATATGTGAGGGATGGTTATATCTGGGACCAGACATAATTGGGTGGCATCAATGATACTGTATACGTATGTTCCTTCAATAGCACGCAACCTCTCTTCTAAAAAATCCAACTTATCACTCATCAGTGGAATTTTGCTTAGTTTGATTACGAGCTTCTGGGCTTTTGGGTTCGAGATCAGGTATGATGTTTCACTCATTATCATGTTCTCTTTATGGGGTGAAAACTTGATTGTGGTCAGGTGTCGCCATTGGGGTGCCGTACCCAAATTTTCTTGAATGAATCAATTCTTGGGGATTTGGAAACACGTAGTGCTGCACATTTATTGGTATGGATGGAGCATGGAATTGGTCTTTCTGATGATATCGGTAGAATGGAGTGAATCTAGGAGGGTAAAGTAGAGTATCGAAGTTGATCTCGTGGTGATGGAGCCTTTTACGGATTTTCAAGACATGCTTTTCCTTTGTTGGTGTCGAGAAGTTCCAGGACTATGGTCATTAGTTCAGCTCCCAAATTTCTTGTTTCATTATCTCTGGTGATTGTTTTTTCTTGTTTATCCATGATTCTATCTTGAGATTATGCTCTTTAAGGATAATGGAGGCAAGCCCAATGAGTTTTTTTCTTTCATTTTTATTTTTTCAAAATGAAAAAAAGAAAAGAAAACTATATCAGTGATGCATGAAGGAGAGAAAGAAACTACAATGCATGAAGGAGAGAAAGAAACTTCAATGCATGAAGAAGAAATCATAATGCATGAAAGAATCAATGACCTATGATATAATGAAGTAAATGATGAACCTACGATGCACGAACTTAAGGATAAACCTACAATGCATTAGAGAAATAATGAACTTACGATGCGTGAAATCGAGAATTATATACAAATCATGAATTACAAAATGCCGGTGGATGGCGTTCATGATAATTCTACAAAATGAAGGAAAATAAGATTCGCCACTAAAAATTTATTGTACTTGTATGGTAAAATGGTAATAATAGTAATCAACGATGTATGAATAATGAAAACGATACATTTATGGTAATGATGATTATGATCATGACGATGATGATGAGGATTCTGATGAGGATGATAATGGAGTGATGATGATGATGATGATGATAATGATGATGATGATGACTCAATTGAAAAAAAAATTAAAAACAAATTATGACAGATAACAAGTACCACATAAATATTTAACGTGAATTACCTAACACATTTGAAAGACCCTAGGATTTGTTCTTGATTGTTCATTATGGGGGCTTTAAGGCTGTCTAGATATGTGTGGTTAGGGTCTAAAATCTCTTAATAGGCTCTTAGGTTGTCCACACTGTTATCCAAGCAGAGTAACAAGGGATCCCAAATGGTATTCTGCAAGGGTTGACCTGAGTGAGAACTTCCATGAGCCTCACGGGAACCACAATTACACGAAGACATTCCACTACTCATTCTCGCTAATCCTAAAGGAAAGCCCCGGTATAGAGCTAGTGTATGCGTGTGAAATTAGAAATTATATAAAGAAATGTACATCATAAAAACAAACTATATAAAACTACAAGCATGAATAAGAAAAATAATGAATCAAATAAACAAATGAAGAGCAAAAAAAGGATAGCATATGATAAAATTTTGGCTTAGCTCTCTATCAATCTAAAAATGGTTAGACCGATTCCGTCCCTAGTGCAGTCGCCAAGTTGTCGCAACGTTCCTGCGACACGGAGCGGCGATTGAAAAAATCATTTTTGAAAAAAAAAAGAAATTTGGAGCCGCCACCAATCATTTTAGGGTGTGATTGGTCACCCAATTTTAAAATAAAAATTTTGGTCTACGAAAACTCAAAGTTGGTTCGGAAGTCATTTATGTGTGGGAAAGGTATTAGCACCCCACAACACCCATTGTTAAAATGGTTACCAAATTTAATCAAATGTTATCCAAATTATATTTTAAAACAAGATTAAAGAAATTCATTTTTGAATGTCTCATTTGGTACATTTTGCATCATAAAAATGAGTAAAATAAATTACCTTCAATAGGTGGTACAAAGACCAATAAAAATTTTATTTTTTGTTTTTAATATATTTTTTTAAAATCAAAGCATTATTGGAGCTATTCTCAGTATCCAAAAAATAACTCCTCAACTCAGTAGTTCGAGAAATTGGATATCCCAAAAATCCCAAAATCCTTCATCGGATTTTTTTTAGTAAAAACTAAATAATGAGATTAACAAAGTTTAAATCTAATTGTTATGTTTTCAATTTATGAACGCTAATTTTGATGATAAAAGAATGAAATGATGATCACATTACAATTGTGATGATATGACAATAATATATAAATAAATAAGAATAAAAAACAACTATAAAGGAAAAGAAAGAATAATTGAAAGAAAAGTTAGAGATGATAAAATTGTATGATAAATTTTAAAAGAATATGTAGGGTGAAAATAAGAAAATAGTATGTGAACCAAGTAAAAAGATATATATAAATAAATTAAATTAAAATAAACAATAATATCTACTAATAAAAGAAAATAGAAAAAATAAACANTAAGAATATATATTTAATTATTCTATAAATAAATTAATAATAAATCTTTTATGAATAAATAAATCTATGAAAAATACTTAATTTCATACATAATTGGTATGAACATATTATTTTTGATGAATAGTATACTAGTTACCATTTTTTCTTTTTTTCCTCATTACTAATCAAATAGCAAATGAATGATTATAGATTGTAACTAGTTAAAAATAGTGTCACTAAAGAAAAATCAAAAAAAATTTCAAAATAGAATATTTTTTGTTTGGGATATAAATATATCCTTATTTATTTTGGACTACTAAATTCACTAATTACCAATATTTCATTTCTCCCTCATTACTAATCAAATAGCAAAGAGATGATTATGGATGATAAATAGTTCAAAAAATGTCACAAAAATAGCAACATGATCTAAAAAACTGAAAAGACTTATGAGAACATTAAAAATTTTGAAAACTCAAATATTTGAATAATCTTTATATAGATATTTAACTCTTTATTTTATGCATTTTTTGTATGAGAAATTATCATAGGGGATTGTTGCATCAAATGTACAATTTCAACTCATTAAAGGGTTGATTCACATTGAGTTAATTTTGCACCTCTCAAAGGTTTTATCGTCATCCTCATTGTTTAATTTGATAACAAAGATATCTCATTATCAAATTTATAGGAAAATCATCAATGCATTAAAATAAAAACTCAAGATTAAGAGTAAAAAGTAAAGAAGAATGAACAAAACATATAAACTACATGGGTATGAAAGAGAAATGATGAAGAACAATGAATAATATATCTTATTAGTAGAGGTGAACGAAATTTAGACTACATTAAGAAAAAAATAAGAGAAGATGAATAGAAGAATAAAAATGTAAACTCTCTTTCCCTCTCTCTAAGAAAATCTTTCTTAGTTCTCACATACTCTCTCTAAAAATATCACTTTCCTTCTTTCAAAAGCCTCTCATCTTTGTCACGAGAAGACCCCTCCCTATTTATAGACAAAATTTGAGTTTCACTTTTTTCTTTTAGTCCTTATGCTCTTTTTTTTAATCCTTGAAACTTTTTCTCATATTTTTTGTCCCTAGTCTATTTATCTATTTTAGACATTGGACTTTTTTTATTTTCAAAAATCACACTTTGTCTTAGACTAGTAAATAGACTAATAAACAAAATGTGTATATTTAAATTATTGAACCGGACAAAATACGGTATCTACAGCCGTGGACCTTCAACTTACTTAGTAAAGCCATCAAATCGAGTGGTCCCCTCGGCTGGATCGAATAAACCACCTGAAAAGGACTAAACCCTGTATTGCGACTGACTGCATGGTTATGAGCAAGCTCTACCTGACACAGTTTTTTACCCCAACTCTTGCTATGTCACCAACCAAACAATGTAAAAGGTTTCCCAGAGACCTATTGACAACCTTAGACTGTCCATCCGTTTGAGGATAATATGCACTACTAAAGTTGAGCTGTGTATTGATCATCTTCCACAAGCTGCGCTAGAAATGGCTAAGGAACCTGGTATCTCTTCCAGCAATAATAGAAGTAGGCAGTCCATGTAGACGATATATCTCACGAAAAAATAATTGTGCCACATTAACATCATCAGTAGTTTTCTTGCAGGGAATAAAATGAACCATCTTAGAGAAACGATTTATGATGACATAGATAGAATCATTACTTCTCTCTGTACGGGGCAGCCCCAACATAAAATTCATACTAACATCCACTCAAGGATGAGAAGGAACTGGAAAAGGCATGTATAACCCTGCATTAGTGGCATAACCCTTCGACACTTTACAAATCCTGCACCTTTGCACATATTTCTCTATCTCCTTGTGCATGCTGGGATAAAAATACGAGGATTGCACTAGTTGCAATGTTGTATTCCTGCCAATGTGGCCCTCACCATGAAGTTCTTTGATAATCTGCAATCGCAAGCTACAATCTGGGATACAAAGTTGATTTCTCTTTGACAGAAAGGCATCATGTAATAAGAAATCTATTTTCTTTCCAGTCTGCACATCTTGGAGAACCACAAAGAAATAAGGATCAGTAGCAAGAAAATTACAAAAAGAGTCAAAACCAGGTAATTCAACCCTCATAGTAACCAGCAAATTACTCATGTGACTCAAAGCATCTGCGACTCGGTTGGTTATCATGGCCTTGTGTTTGACCACAAAAGTAAATCTCTTTAAATAAGCAACCCATCTCGCTTGCCTAAGGGACATTTTATCTTGTCTATGCAAGTTCCTCAAAGAGTCATGATCAGTATACAATATGAATTCCCTATGAAACAGATAATGTCGCCAATAATTTACCGCTTGTACTACTGCATAAAACTCATCGTCATATGTATTGTATCTGAATTTGGCGTCAGACACCTTCTCACTGAAATAAGACACCGGTCTATAATTCTGACTCAGTACTGCTCCAATCCTAACCTTAGAAGCATCAATGTGTACTCAAATGGCTGTGCAAAATCTGGCAGCACCAAAATCGATGAATTGGTAAGGCGTTCCTTCATCGATCAGAATGTTGATTCTGCTTCATCAGTCCGTGTAAACTCACACTTCATGCAATCAGTAATCGACGCCATAATACTGCTGAAATAATACTATAAAAAGACGCAAGGCCATGAAAACTCATGACTTCACTAATTGTTTTTTGTTTTGGCCACTGTTTCACTACCTCATCTACTTGCAATCTATTTCCAGAAACTACATACCCCAAAAATAGCACTTGTGGGCTCATAAACACGCACTTCTTCTTTGCCGCATAAAACTGTTCCATGCGGAGCACAACTAAAACCTTTCTCATACACTGCAGATATTCTTAAAAGTTAGTTCTATAAACCACAATATCATCAAAATATACTACCACGAATCTACCAATAACAGGCTTCAACAGTTGGTTCATCACGCGCATAAATGTGTTAGGCGTCACGAACCACTCATACAACCCCTCACGAGTTTTAAAAGTTGTTTCCACTCATCCCCAGGCCTAACCCGAATATGGTAATAACCAATCTTTAAATCAAGTTTAGTGAACATAGTAGCTCCACTAATTTGGTCTAATAAATCATCCAAGCGAGGAATAGGAAATCGATACATGGCACTAATTTTGTTGATGGCCCTACTATCTACACACATCCGCCAAGAACCATCTTTCTTGGGCGTCAATAAGGATGATACAACACATGGGCCCATACTCTCTCTGATATACCCCTTGACAACTCCTCAACTTGTCTGTGCAACTCCTCATGCTCACTGGGACTCATCCTATAATGATGCATGTTAGGCAAAGCTGCACCGGGAACCGGATCTATGTGATGTTGTATATCACATAGTGGTGGCAATCCATATGGTAATTCATCTGAAAACACACTGAAAAATTTTGCTAACAAATGAGCCACCGCATCCAGAACTGTTACAGATTCTGCAGCCTTATTTCCAAACAACACAAATAATGTCTATGAATCCTGCAACTCCTTATGAAATTGAGCCAAAGATAATAAATTTGTATTAGTCCCTGCACCTAGGGATTTATCCCTTGGTTTATTGGGCACCAACATAATTTTAACCCTTTTAAACATAAAGATGTAAGTATTAGCTCATCCGTCATAGGCCACATTTTGATCATACTCCCAAGGTCGACCCAGTAACAAATGACAAGCATCCATGGTCACCACATCACACCAAAAATCATCAATATATTTTACTCCAATAGAAAATGTAACAAGAGCACGTTTAGAAACGGTTACCTCATCACCTTTCTTAAGCCATACTAGTTTGTAAAGCTTGGGATGTCTCTCGATCTTAATTTTCAGTTTCTGTACAGCCTATTCCGAAACTATATTTTTGCAACTACCAGGGTCAATCGCGTAACCACACACCTTGCCAAGATGGTACAAGTAGACTGGAAAATATTACTCCTGAACCAGTCATCCTCTGGTACTATTTTAGGCGTCAAGTACGACCTCCTGACAACCAGTGAATTCCTCACGTCACACGTAAAAACCTCTTCGTCATCTAGTTGTTCCTCGTCAAAACTTGGATGTTCTGTAATTTTTACGTCCTCATCATCACCTTCATCCGTTTCAGCAAACAGTGCCTTATTGCCAGCCTTTTTACAATCAGATTGGCTGTGACCAGGTTCACTACAAGCAAAACACTTCATGGTACTACTGCTCGTGCCTTTGTTAAATTGACTTCCAATAGCCATACTACCCGTGCCACCCGTATTAGTATTACTGGTGCCACTAAATCCACTACCACAATTAGCACGACACGACTATTTCGCCACCATCAGGGCTCTCTGACGTGCCTCTAACACAGACATAAGATTGAACATGTTAAGAGTAACCTAAATCTAAACCCTAAACCCCCAACGCGCCACCAACTGCTCCTCTGTTTCTTGGATTTCATTTCTGGCCATCAATTGATAAAAGTCTATAGTATAATTATCCATCGATCTAATACCCTGCATCAAATTTTACAATCTTTAATACAAAATCCGTTGACAGTTTATAAGGCAAAAATGTAACTTGCAAATATTTCTTCATCTTCTCCCAGGAAGAAAATTTTTATTTACCCAATCCACTACGAGATAACTTCAATTGCTACCACCAAGTCGTAGCCCTCCCACGCAATCTAGTCGCCACTAAAGGTACTCATTTGTTCTCTAGCACCCCTTTGAATCTTTAACATTTCCTCAACAGTTGCCAACCAATCAAGGAACTCTTCAGCCTGAAGACTATCATGAAATTCTAGTATTTCAGTCCTCATACCAGCCTCCCACCACTTGTTGTCCTCTTCTGCTGGGATCCCTGCCACCTACGATGAATTTTTGGAATGTCTTCATAGTATTCTTCTCCTTCTTCCCCATCTGTACCGTCTACCCAATTTCCCTGCGTGTTCGAATTCTGTAGTTCAGGTGTATTCCTCCTATTATGATTTCCCATCATATTAGCCATCCTTTCGGTTAACTGCTCCAACATCCATTCCATTGTTGGTCCACAATCTGCCCGATTCGATGTTCTAACTGAACACCATCATCACGCTCATAAACGTCATTGAATCAGTGTTGATTTCGACATGGTGCCATGAAAAATATGGATTGGTTTTAAGTCTGATACCAACTGATGTAACGAAAATCTCAACAAAACCTTAACAATACCAAAAGCAGTTGAATCTCGCACGATTTCTAGCAATCGATCTTCCAAAACTTGTTGTATTCTAAGATTACCAGGATTTAGACAACAATTTTGTTGATTCACAAAAATACCAAAAATTGGAAATAAAAGGAGAATGATTTCTCATTAAAATGTCAAAACTGTCTAAAAGAACTGAATAAGATGAATTTATACCGCTCTAAAAAAATATTAAAAAGTAAAAGAGATAGAAATTATGAAAAAGCCCAATATTACAATCCAAACAACTTTCGGGCCTCCGAAAGTGCTTAAAAGAGTGTTTTTGGACCCACAATTGGGTTGTAGTGCGTAAACCCATCTCATTTCTAGATCTTTAAATAAGATTCAATTTGATATCTTATGACTTACGTGATTCCACCCTAGCCAAAAGTTATACCTTCCAAAAGTTGACTTGTGCGTACCACGATCCATTTGTTCTAGAAATTCTAAAGTTGTATTGTCTACATCAATACCTATAATCAAAAAAATCTAGATCCAATCTTACATACTTGTTACGGATAGGTAATGTAACTGAACAATCCTATGCCAATGACAATGTTCAACTACCATCTAATATGGTGATTCCTTACATTGATTATACAATTTCAATGAAGTTACTCATTGATATCATTTTTCCTAACATCCATACCAAAAATTAAATTCTATCGTGAACGAATTATATTAGAACCAATGAATAAAAACTTTCATGAAATTAACTACTTCTAAATTCATAAATTTTCAGGAAATATCATAAAATATTATATAGTTTTGATGTAATTATTGACAATACAAATGAAACAATGCTTGAAGTTTTTCTGAATACCTTAAACCCAACTGGTTGTCCTTCTCATGAGTTAATACTTAAACCAAATTGTCTATTTATCTTACTCTGATTAATTAATCTATTTGAAAAATTATGTAATGGCACTCGACTAATATGTCGATAATTTAACCGAAATGTTATTGATGTGCAATTTTAAATGGTTACTTTCAAGGTGAATGAGTAACCACAAATTTTATTTACCTTGCTTCAAAATGAAAAATACTTTTTTTCCATTTAAAAAGAAGACGATTTCCCCTTCTACTTACATTAATCAACTCCCTTAAGATTTCATAGGACTTAGTTAGTAATTGATCATTAGATTTATTCGATTTGATATGAAAAATAAGATAAAGATAAGTTAAGAAAGAATAAAAAAATAAACGAAGGGAACAAAAGATTCTCAAAGAGATCCGGGAAATTAGGCAAGGGAATAAAGCAAATCTCATCGGTTGGGCTTTACTATGACTACATGTAAAACTCTAAGTTTCAAACACTAAATTTCATCGGTTTATACCTAGCCGCCAGCTTTTTCACATGTACAACTATAAGTTACATTATTAAGAGTTAAAACAATAGATTCTACCAAAATCCTTATAAAACCAATTCAAAAAAGCGTTCCCACTTCTGTATGCATAAAAAATATAGTTTACAAAGAGCTATTATGACTTGCTTTCAATATCATCAAACAAGAGTAATAGTTCTTCTAATGGCACAATTGCTCCTTTCTCTTAGAATATTTCTATATCATTTATTTTATACAATATTATGTGCACTACTTTAAATAAAATACAGATATATTATGGAAATTCATAGGATGCATGTAAGAGACATCACCCCGTGTCGAAAAACTTGCCAGTAATGTTTTTCGTTCCAGAAAAGCATAAACCCCATACTACTAAAAAGAGCATCTTCCGGACAGCTCCAAATTACCAAATGAAATTCTAAAAATTGATCAATGTCAACTCACACTCAATCATCTTTTATACTATATATAAATAAATAAAAATCATTTTTGATTTTTGATTATATAAATAACAACTCTTATACAAGTTTATTTACTTTCTTTTACAAGTAATTTTTTTCTTTCCAAACAACATATTGAATACTCTTCCAATGCAAATCTACTCTTTAGGTCCATCATCATCATCGAAATGGAGTAGTTTTATTGCTCTAAATCCCATTATGGAAGAAAGCAATTGCTTTATATCACTGCTATTATTCTTGTTATGGTCATATTTTTTTAGAAACTCTTACATATCTACATATCATCTGAATTCTTCTATCATATAATCAAACATTTGACGGGAGATAGAAGAAATAAATAAACTACAAGAGATAGTAATGCAATGTTAACCTGAGGCGTCTTCATCATTGATCACACTCCAAATGGAAAGCCGCCTAATCAAGCTAAGCATAAGCACCAAATACAACTGATATACTAATTATTGCATTCTCTTGCCATACATTTATTCATATGTTAAATATTAAGCTTGATTCAAAAATATTACTTACTAAATCATATTATCTTCTAATATGAAGAACAGTACACAACCTTATAGACTAAGGGAATAATTGAAATAATAAATGTATCACCACAATATTTCTATTTGGCTTGTTAAAACTGCAACTGAGCTACATCAGCTAAATATAAGCAGTCCTTTACTTGGAACTACTATCATAAACTCTCTTGCTATCCCCAAGTATTACTAACAACCTTCTTTTACTGACCACGTATAGATATTTATTTACGTATTAATCTATATGAATATTTTTACCTATTATATTTCCAATGTTGACAAATATATACTTAGATGTCTGGCTGAAATAAACATTTGCGATGAAATTAGACACTTACCTGCCACTATACTAGGTAAAGATGCCGAAGAAGTCATATGTTGTAGCATTGCAGTTTTCACAAGCCAAATGCTAAAATTGTCGTAAAATACATTTGTTATTTCAATCGTTCCTTTAATCCAAAAGATTGTGTAGTGCTGTTCATGTTAGAAGAAAATATGATTTATTAAATAATATTATTGAATCAAGCATAATATTTAACAGTGTATTGTAAAAATTAGAAAGAGAATAACCAGTTGTATCTGGTACTTGGCTTAGCTTGATTAGGCGGTCTTCCATTTGGAATGTGATCATTGATGGAGACGCCTTTGGTGAACTTTGCATCACTATCTCTTGTAACTTATTTCTTTCTTCCATCTCCCTGCCAAATGTTTGGTTATAAGAGAAGAATTCAGATAATATATGGATATGTAAGAGCTTAAGAAAAATTATGACCATAACAGTGGGAATATACCAGTGATATAAAGCAATTGCTTCGTCCATCATGATATTTACAGTAACAAAATTATTCCATCTTGATGATAGTGATAGACATAAAGAATAGGTTTGCAAAAGAAGAGTATTTAATATGTTTTGAAAATAAAGAAAAAGAATTACTATTTGGAGGAACATCAAATATACCATGGACGGACACGACTTTCATAGGGGTTCCCAGAATGATCAGCATATTATGAATATTTTGGAGGAAGGGGCACATTCTTTGTTGATGAGTTGCTCCCAAAACATCAAGATTAATGGTTTTAGTTTTTGCAATAATTTATGGAGATAATTATGTAGTACTTAATATTGAGAATTTTCAAATTGATAGTGATATACCTAAAATCAATTATTATGTGTTCGCAAATTCTAGCAAGACCACTTGAGGTATGGATTTCCTTGGGTGCTGATAACTGCAGCAAACGATGGCCAGGATATCTAATAAATACATATTTTTTTACAAGTAGTAAATCATAAGCGGTTATATATCATTTAGTTGAAATGAAGTGAAGAAAAATTATAATATATTTTTACCTATCTCAACGTTGAAGTCATTGTATCGCCCAAGATTACCAAGTGGCACAAAAAATTATATACTATACTTTAATTATAGATTGTAATATGATGGTACTGGGTCAATGATCGTTCATCCATTGATAGTGCATTGGTACGGACTATTAATGTGCCGATAGTCATGTCACACCGTTGTGCAAGTGCATTGCATATATTAAAGCTTTGTGCCACATTTAATGTATGACCAAATAAACTAATATCATAATCAAATATGCACGCCTCGGTTTTCATGCACTTAAAGCTGTAAATGAAAGCTAAGTAGATAAACTTATATGAGTTTTTATTCATTTACTAGGTGAGGGTGCATGCAACGCACATGCCTGTATGTACGTTATGTTGTTATTTAAAATATTTAAAGTAATGGAGATACATTAGATACATATAAACACATATAATAGGAGTTAGAAAGCTATATACATATAAAGTAAAACATAAGTTGTATTTTTATGTACATGGTAAACTATTTTCTAAAATAACATGACTCAAATAAGTGCAAACCTATATACATATGACGTAAAATGAAATTTCTTAACATTTACATGGCTTCTTCTTCTTGTGAAGGCTGCATCAACAGATTCTATGATAGAGGTAGAGGTGAGTCATATTACTGAAGAGGTGGAACCATTTTCATCTATCTTATCATCATAGTTCCTAACAAATTACGTATTATATATTTCATAATATTTACATATATTGTATAATAATAAAATCTGCAAAGGCATTGACTTTTATTCTATTTATATTATACAGACATTATTTATTTATATCCACACTAGGAAATATTCAAGTTTTTTACTGCTTAGTATACTCCAATAAGGAGAAAGTTTTTTTTTATTGGAGAGGACCACTGCCACCACCGCTTCATCATGTTGTTCTTCTTTGTTTGCCATTGAACCTACATCTGCAAAGAAATATTTTCATTGATAATAGAATGATAAATGGATAAAATAAAAGCGTAATCCATATATATTCAACATAGTTATCAACATATGATGAACGTATCATGTTATGCTTTAAATCCTTACAATAAATGTGTAGAAAACTCATATCCCAGGAGACAAATGATGGTATAATCATAACAATAAGAGGACTAAATCAGACAATCGGTGGGTTATCCCCTGTAATCGTTACTAGCATAATATAAATGCCATATTAATATTGAAATTTATTCAACTTTTAAGGTTGTTAAATACCTTTATAAATATATATAAAGGTCATGATTGTACATCATTCCATATAAGCAAAAATCTAATGAGTCAGGGGCTATATGAATGAAATTCAAAATTTCCAGTCTGGTCGTTGGTATCTCCTCTGAAGCTACTTGGAGAATTTATGTTTTTCTATTAAATCTAATATATCCTTATTTAGCTTAACTCCAATTAGATCTTGAACATTAACATGCTTGCTGGGACGAAGTTTACTTCTTTTCAAAGGTAGACCAGACAGAAATGGCAGCATTCTTCTAAGCTTGCTTCTTTGTTTTAACAGCTTCACCCTTGAAACTCATGCCAAAAAGCTCCACAGTACAAGCGAAAATAGGGACATGATGAGGACCTGATCTTCCAGTACTGTAATAAGAAGGTTCAACATGCTCTATGAGTAGTTTCTTGGAGAATGTTCTTATAAACTCCAGCCTCATCTTGAGAGATTTGAGATTTTAAATTAAGAAGAGAAATAACTTTGAAAGTAGAATGATTCATTTTTTTTCAAAATAAAAGAACTTGCAACAACTCCGTAGTGAAAGACCTTGAAGGACCCCTTGTGGAGAGAATGTTGAAAGCCATTTCAGCAGCAGAATGCTCTGCCTGTCTCAATGTGGAGCAGTAGAATGGACTTTGAAAGATCTCACCACTGAAGTTAATAGAAGCTTTGAATCTAAGAGCATGATCTAGTCCTCTTATATATATATATNATATATATATATATTATATGCATATGAAGGTAGGTTGAAGTTGCTTCTCTGTGCTAGTTCCTGCAATTGATTCTTGCACATGACTACTTGTAAAAGAATTAATTTTTTTAGGACAGTTATACGAAACTCGAAGACCCCATCGTATGTTTTATTAATTACAATTCCATAATTACATCATTATATATGTAAACGGAAGAGAGTGCCGTTTCTTTGCATTTCTAATATGATTTTAACCTCTGTGGATAAGAAATTGCTCCAATTTTTTTTCTCTTGCCTTTTGCTAGCTCTCTTTCCTTTTCCTATTCCTGCTCAATTGCACTCTCTTTCTCCCAAAAATTTATCGCATGAAAATTCGCTCGTTTGATTGTTTGCCACAAATTATGTTAACTTGCTGAGCGGCTGTCGAGAATCTGACAATAGGAGGAACGGCTTACAAGTTATAAGCGCATTGATACCTTTAAATTATATCATTGAAAATATATCCGGGACTAGAATAATTTATTAATTTTTTCACTTTACGTGGTATATAGTAGTAGATACGACTTTTGAGGTTACTTTCTTTTACATATACCAGCAAAAATTACACGTATGTTGTACGTGATAAACTCATGTTCGTTTGATTTCATTTAACAATTTTTTCTAACTTATTTTTTCAAGTTGATATCGATCATTAGAACTCAATATTCGAAAGGTATATATGAATCACTATCTCCTTTATATCGGCTTATCGTGTGATTGATTGTTTCTTGCACAATTAGCAAAATGAAAGATTTATGGTTGATACATTATTACAATGTGATAAAAAATTGATGACAAAATTAATTGCACACTAAGTATATAATCAAGTTCGTCCAAGAACATTTTGGTTCATTGAATTGTAACTTTGGATGTAATTGAACATGTAAATTAGTTTTTTTTTCAAACTATGGTTGTACAAAACTCAGTTAGATTCTTGTGTTAAACAATTGTATGATTATATTGAAATGTTTAATTAGTAGTTAAGATACTTTTTCTTGTGCAGAGAAGTTATAGGAAAAAAATTAAATATTACATCGTTCATTGAGGTATATATCTAGTATATATGTCTTTTAAACATTGCTTAGCTCATCTGACGTAGATACATGCGCGTGCAACTTGCCCTCACCTAGTACAACATAAAAGATGAATGAGTGAATCTGAGAGCCGACAAGGTTCAATTTTTGGAATTTCACTTGGTAATTTGGAGTTGTCTGTGGGATGCTCTTTATAGCAATCACTACAAGAAAAACCTAATATTGCAACGATTATATGGCGACGATTTATTTAATCATCGTTAATTGTTTAAAATGAGAAGTAATTGTGATGGTTAACCTAACCATCACAAATGTGGCATCTATTCTGACGGTTTTATGTAAACTGTCGGGAATAAACCTTTTTTACACACAAATTGTGACGGTTTAGGTTAACCATCAGGATCAAGGTGTTTGTTGGATCTTTTATTGTGACGGTTCGGCCAAACCGTCGCATTTGGATGAGAAACTCAGCTGTTTTTGCCGACAGTTCAAATGAATCATTGGGATAAGATCTATTGCCACGGTTTTATAGATCGTTGGAATAGAAAAACCCTAAATTAATATTAACAAACTCGCGCAGCTTCTTCCCCATTTTCCCTTGTGACAAGCTCGTGGTCCTGCCTTCCCCTTCTTCCCACAGCAGCGAACTTCGACGACAGGCTCGTACGGTGGTCATCCTTGCCGGCGTAGCTCAGGCTCGATCAGCCTCATGGTCCTCATCTTCTGTGTCCTCCTCGCCGTAGCTCAACTTGTGGTCCTCACATCTTCCATGAACTTTGACAGGCGATCTCAGCGCCGATAGAGGTAGCTCAGCCATAGCTCCCTAATTCTCTATTATGCTTTAAATTTATGTTATGCTTTAAATTTCTATGATGCGATTTTGAATTTAGTTTGTTTTGTTGAGATTTGTTGTCAAATGAAAAAGAAAACGAGAAAAAGGAATTGAGGGGTTCTCAGGTTCAGATTAATCGAGGGAGATTGAGAAATGAACGAAAAATTGATAGGTTTCTGTTTTTTGGTTAAGCTTGTGATTATGGTTTCATTCATCTATTTTTTTGGTTGTTGAAAATTTGATTCTTTGCATGATGAAAGATAAATATTGGTGAGTATTGAGACGTACGGTAGTGTTCTCATCTTATCATAAATCCATTGATGCAGGAAATTAGAATCATGGGTGTTCAACACGTTTGTTGAGTGCTTTTAAGGTGTTTGATATGTTTGTTCAATTCTTAGGTTTTTTCATTCTTATGAGCTATTGATAATTGATACCAAGGATTCTGCTCAATTATTTTAAATTCATTTTTAGCACCTGTTGTTGGGTAATTATTTCCCACTTGCTTGAAGACTTACATTACTTACTTATAACATGATTTGGATAGTTGAAGATTCATTTATAAAATATTTTTTAAGATTATTAAGCTGAGGAGAAAATGTGTAGCATCAGTTTTGATTATTCTATTTCTTTGGTCTACTTTAAGCTTTGAGAGCTGCAATGGATAAGAGTTGGATGACAAAATCAAGATTTAGTAAGGCATATCAAGACGGAGTAGATCATTTTCTGAACTTTTCCTTTGAGAGAGGATCGAGTGATGGATATATAACGTGTACTTGTTACCGGTGTGTTCATTGTTATCGTAAGACTAGAGATGTCGTCTGTGAACACTTGATATGTAATGAAATTATAAGTGGTTATACATGTTGATATTTTCACGAGGAGTCAGCGATGACTACTTCATCCAGAAGTGGTACGTCATCTAAAGTCATTGTTAATAATAAGGCACATGTAGAAACACCATTAATGTGTAACTTACTTTTCCAGGCTCTTACTTTAGTGTTTTACTTACTTTATTTAAAATAATTGCAGAAAATTTGAAGATAATTATAAAAGACAACACTGTAGTCGTCGACCTTCTCATAATAAAGTCGAACGCGTACTTCATGATAAATTTCTTGATTGGTTTACATCTAAAGTAAAGTTCAATAGATGTACTTGAATTATTTAATTATATATGGTTCAATAAATGTTGAATACTTTTTTTATGAATAGATAACCAAAATGGGAAATAATGCATAAGAAGAGATGAGATGGTTAGCTCAAGGTCCAAATATTGTGGTGAAGAAGTATAATGGATACAATGTTAATGGATTTGTTTTTGGTACAAAGAAAAGTGATAGCCTTCGTAAGTCCCAGAATAATGGAGTCATGGTAACATCAGAGATAACAAGTTTTGTAAATATACGAGACAGAGAGATGACTTATTATGGAATTCTTAAAGATATCATTGAGATGAATTATTATTATAAATTCAAAGTGATTTTATTCAAATGTGATTGAATTGACCGTACTGAAGGTATTGGAGTAAAGACTTATCGATATGGGTTTACACTTGTTAATATTACACGTTTGACCCATACCGGAGAGCATTTGAAGCACAAGCCATTTATCTTTACATCACAAGCACGTTTAGTATATTATGTTGATGATCCAAAGGATAAAGACTCGCATGTAGTTGTCCATACAAAGCCTAGAGATTTGTATGAATGGGAGTACTAGAGCTGGAAAGTGCTACCGGAATCCATCATAACGACGAAGTTCTCCAGGGACAAAGTCTAGAAGAAGTGAACTTAGTTCGAGTAGATGTTGATGGTTTGACTTTTGAAGACATGGCATATGATTATAACAGTGATCATGATAATAACTTTTCTAAATAATGTGATTAATACTTCATAAACATGTATCTTATTATGTTTTCTTAGTTATACATTATTTTCTAAGTCAGATATAGTCATAATGATTAACATGTGCAGGATTACACCATGACCTCGTCGAGACGTCAATCATCACATTCAGATACTCGATTGGATATTGACTTTCCTACTGAATCTGGAGGATCAAATCCACATCATGATATGAAACTGAAGGTTTGTTCGCTCTTATTTAAGTTAATTGAGATAATAAAATAGTGTTTCATTTAATTATCATAATGTTATTCAATATTTTGTAACATAGAATTATTTAAGCAGCGTACGCGAGGACAAACACAGTTGACATCTATATGGGCTAGATCAGGCGAGGATAGAATACTTGTGGCTTTCAATGCCAAAGGTCAAGTCATCGGTGCTAATAAAAGAAAGTTTGTAAGTTTTTGTGGTACCGTTGCTAGACGACATAATATTTTGCCCAACAATATGATTGGAGGCATGTGTTGCAGTATCATAAAGATCAAGCGTGGAAAATAGTGAAGGTATGGTTGCTTGTATGTTCATATACATATATATATATATATATTTAATTGCGTATTAATCTTTTGTAGTCAAAATATGCCTTAGAAGAATGTCATAAAGCATATGTTTTGACATCCTTTAATGCAAGATGGAAGGATGAGAAGGGCGGAATAAAAAATAAATATATGGCGACATATGAAATGGAGGAAGATGCATTAGAACATTGGAATGATGTTATTCTAAAAGAGAGATTATTGCGAGTATTCGTAAATGGTACTCAGATGAAGGAAATGTATAATTTTTTACTATACATCTATGATTAATTGTATGTGAAATAAATTAACTTTTATTTATCTTTCATAAATATACAAGCAAGCTACAACTAACAGAAAATCACGGAGCAAACTAAAACACCCTCACACGTTGGGACGTACATGTATACCAACGAAAAGAGCAGAAATGGTAAATTCTAAACTTTATAATTGTTTTTATCAGTTTTATTTTAAGTATATTTAATCATATGTTCTCATTTTATAGAGAGAATAGCTTCAAAGAGAGCTCTCAAGAACGGAGCTATTTGTAGCCTCACATGAACGGAAATATAAAACTTTTGTAAATGAAGAAACTGTAAACGTTGCACTAAGTATAAGTTGTAATATTAATACCAAATTTTTAAATAGTTATTACATGTTTACTGATACTAAGTCTTAATTTTGTATTATAGGCGAAACTAAAAGAGCACATGAGTCAACTTCCGGATAGTGATTATGATCCAATTTCACCAAACAATGTGCTCTCACAAGTATTGGGTCTAGAGCATCCTGGACGAGTGCGTTCATTAAGACTCGGGATAACTCCATCTCAAGTGTTCTCGCATTATCGTGTGAAATCGTCCATGCAAGATTCTACCCATTTATCAACTAAGCTAATCGCAACATGCACGAATAGCTGAGTTAGAGGCTCAATGTGCACGGGTGCCTCAGTTAGAGGTTGAATGTTCGATGCGTGAGAAATATGATCAGGTGCAGGCTGAATGTTTAGAGATACGTTCTTAGCTAAGCTTAATTATGAAGTTTATGCAAGACTCTCGTAAAGACTAGGGTAGCCTTTTGTTGTTTGACGTTATTTAATAATACTTCTCAAATATTTTGTTATTTCAAATTTTCATACTTTGAACTTATTGTATAATTTGTATTGATAATCTATTATAGTTTGGATATCTAATTAATGATTTAATGTTTTATAATTATGGACTCTGTAATTATATAGAATGATACTGCTCAGACTATTGTGAAAATATATACCCTATTAAAATTGTGTTAATATACAGGAATTTTTTAGAATAAACAAAAAAATGAAGGAGTCTTGTGAAAGAAGTGTATTTTGCGACGGTTTAAGAACCATCGTAAATTGACCGAGGACAAATTAACGACGGTTTTAGAACTATCGTAGTACCTCTTTAGCGACGGTTATAGAATCATCGTTATTTATAAATTGGGACGGTTTTATAACCGTCGCAGTAGATAAACCGTCACAACTTACATAATAACCCTCACTTTAGAGACTCTATCGACTTTCCTCCGACAGTTGTCAAAACCGTCGATGATTCAATCACGACGACAGCAATCCTGACAGTTCTCCAATCATCGTCATATCTATTCTGACGGTTTTCTAACCGTCGCCATATCTTTTCCGACAGTTATAAACCATTACCGTAGACTCTAATGACCGTCACCGTAGACGAATTTTCTTATAGCGGGTATATGATTGTTTAGTTCCATCACATATTTGTAACAAGTATGTATTAAATATTGAATCTAGATTTATGTTTTTTGTCAGTCAACTTTTTTTTAAAAATTTCCCATAAAGTTTAGCTAACTAAACTTACATCAATAATTTCTTTTTTTTTCCTTTTTGACATAAATCACCTCCTACCACTATGACTTTATTACCAAATATTAAGAGGCACTATTGATGTCTTTAGTGAATTGATCTAGTATTTCAATTATTTGTCCTCTACACATTAGTGTCTCATCTCATATAATTAATTTTGCAGCTCATATTAAATTATCCAAACTAGATTGGATACGTTGGAATAGTTAATTGACTCTTTCATATGTAAAGGTATTTTAAAGTTTAGAATGTAGGATACGACCACCAGGTAGTAATGAAGTTGCAACTCCAGATGAGGAAGACCTTTTGATCTTATTGTATCTGAGAGCATGATACAAACAGGTTTTTCCACATATAGTTGTGGTAGAAGACTATTCTTATCATGAAAACGAACGTAGAAAGCTGAAAGCAAAAAGCCCATTTGCCTGTTTCTCTCAGTACTGGAAGGGAAAAAAAATAAATCACATATAGATATATATAAATTGTACGTCCCTTCATATGTGTCTGAAGGAAGAGAGAGAGTCAGAGAGAGAGAGTACCGATCGTTGGAGTGAGGGCATGAACAAAATTAGAGATGAAACTGAGGAGAATACTGCTCTTGCCAACACAAGAATCACCGATCAACAAAATCTTGAAAGGGTAATCAGAACTATTACAACCTCCTTTTAGCAGAAGAACCCATCTTTCCTTCTCTTTCCTGTCACTTACCCCCTTTCTCACTTGTCTGAAACCATTTCTCTATCTAAAACCCAAAAAACAGAAAAAGGCAAAGTTGCAGAATTACTGAAAATGAAACAGTGATGATAGGGTCGGCAGCAGGATAGTGAATATGTATGGGTGAAGGGACAAGGCGATGGGACAAGCGTCTTCTTCCATGAGCGGCCACCTACGCGCCTCTGCAGGCACCTTTAGCATGCATTTTTGGCATTTCCTTCTTTGTCCCCTTTCTACATCAATATCTCCTTCCGCCACGTTCTTCTCACTTTTTTTAAATAGAAAAGATAATTATTTTCTTCGTCAATCGATTCTCTTCGCTTTGCTTATTGTTTTTTCATTAATGGTCAGTTAAAGAATTGAAACAGAAAAATCGTTCCGATATTATGAATATATTAATACTATTATTTTATGATACTAGGTGAGTGCACGTGCGTATATTTAGCGTATCTTGTTATTTGAAGTAATAGATACATAGAATAAAACATAAGTTGTGTTTTTATTTACATGGCAAAACTATTTTCAAACTAACGTGGCTGATTTATAAGTGCAAACTTATATACATATGACGTGAAAGAAATGTCATGTTTTTGTTTACATGGAAAAATTATTGTTAATCTTACATGCCTCTTGAGCAAGCCTGTCATGGGGTAGAGGCATGACTTCTATTGTGGAGATTGCATCAACAGATCCTGCTGTAGGTGGAGGTAGAGGTAAGTCATATGTCTCCTCATGTCTATCAACATCATTATACGTTTTGATGATGCTATATCTTTTAGCGCGTAAAAGTTTGGTACATTTGACATGTAGGATGTAACTTTTGTTGTTCTCAATAATATTGTGCTCTTGAAAATGGACTTTTTCTCCTGTACTCAAGTAAGATTATACAGTTGCATGGTTTACTTGAAATGAGATGGTATAGTTGAAGTGCTACAAGATATGACTTCTTAAGCATCTTTACTTAGTATAGTGGCGGGTAAGTATCTAGCTTCATCACAAATGTTTATTTCAACCCGACAAATGTTTATTTCAACCCGACATCTGAGTATATATTTGTCAACATTGATAAATATAATTGCTAATACATTCGTAAGATTAATATACGTAAAAACATATGTGGTCAGTAAAAGAAAGGTTGTTAATAAGACCTGGGGATAGCAGGAGCATCTAGTTTGTGACAATAATTACAAGTAAAGGACTGTCTTATTTCGATCATTAATGAGAGCATCTAGTTTGTGATAGCATCTACTCTGTGAGAGTAACTTGGAAGTAAAGGACCTCAGTTGCATTTTTCACATGCCAAATACTAAAATTGTTGCGATACATTTATTATTATGATCGTTGCTTTAGTCCAAAAGGTTGTGTATTGTTGTTTATATTAGAAGACAATACGATTTAGTAAGTAATATTATTGAATCAAGTATAATATATAACACATAAATAAATCTAATGCTGAAAGTAGCAAGAGAATGTAGTAATAACTAAATCAGTTGTATCTGGTACTTGGATTAGCTTGATTAGGCGTTATTCTATTTGGAGTGTGATTATTGATGGAGACGCCTCAGGTAAACTTTGCATCACCATCTCTCTTGAGTTTATATCTTTCTCTCATCCCCCTGTCAAATATTTGGTTATGAGAGAGTTAAATATGTGAGAGCTTATAAAAATTATGACCATAACAGTTTGAATAATACGAGTGATATAAAGCAATTGCTTCTTCCATCATGGGATCTACAACAATAAAACTATTTCATTTTGATGATAATGGTAGACCTAAAGAATAGATTTGCATAGAAGAGTATATAAAATATGTCGTATAAAGAAAAAAAATATTATTTGGAGGAACATCAATGGAAGGAGAATACTTTCATTGGGGTTTGCCAGAATGATTGATATATTATGAAAATAATAGGAGATAGTGACACTTTCATGGTGATTAATTGATCTCAGAATATTAAAATTAGTGGTTTTAGAGTAAGCAGAATATACAACTAAGATGTGTTAGATGAATATAAATAGTTTTATAATAATTTATGGAGATAACTATGTAGTACTTAATATTGAGAATTTTCAATTGATGGTGATATACTTGCAATTAATTATTGTGTATTATTATATGTTCGAAAATTGTAGCATGACCACTTGAGATAGTGATTTCCTTAGCTGATGATAACTGCGATTGTCAAGATATCTTACCAATACATATTGTCAAGATATCTTACCAATACATATTTATACAAGTAGTGA
The DNA here is from genome assembly GCA_003255025.1 of Datisca glomerata. Taxonomy (NCBI): domain Eukaryota; kingdom Viridiplantae; phylum Streptophyta; class Magnoliopsida; order Cucurbitales; family Datiscaceae; genus Datisca; species Datisca glomerata. Next base: position 1,137,422 of record QANY01005052.1, read on the forward strand.
ACCGTAAATGGTTGTATTTCATTTAATTGAAATGAAGCAAAGAAAAATTATCATATCTTTTTACTTATTTCAACTTTGGAGTCATTGTATCTCCCAAGATTTTATCAAGTGGCACAAAATTATGTAATATTTATTGGCAGCTTGTAATATGGTGGTATTGGGTCAGTGATCATTCGTCCATTGATAGTTCATTGGTATAAATTTTAATGTGTTGGTAGTCAATGACACCGTTCTGACTGGTGCATGGCATATGTAAAGTCTTTGTGGCACATTTAATATATATTCGAGTAAAGTGATATGATAATTAAATATGCATGCCTCAATTTTTGTGTTCTTAAAACAAAACAAAGTAGATAAACTTATATATGAGTTATAATTTATAAAATCAAAAGCGAAAATGATTTATTCTATTTATATATAATATACAAGACGATTGAGTGAACCTCAGAGTCAACAAAGATCAATTTTTGAAATGTTCTTTTTAGCCTTCAGGGTCTATATGCTTTTCTGCAACAAATATCTTTACTCCCCAGCTTTTCGACTGGGGTGATATCTCTAATATGCCTGCATGCACTGCATCTCGATTATGTGTCTGCATTTTATTGAAAATAATACAGATAATGTTATGTAAAATAAATGATGTAGAAATATTTTAACATTAAAATATCTAAAAATAAATGTATGTGAAGAGAAAAGAGCTCTTGTACCTTTAGAAGGATCACTACTATTGTTTGATGATATTGAAAGCAAGACGTAATAGCATTTTGTAAACTACATTTTTGGTGCATAAAGAAGTGAGAATATTCTTTTGAATTGGTCTTATAAGGATTTTTATAGTATCTGTGTTCATCTCTTGATAATGTAACATATAATTGTACATGTGAGAGAACTTGTATAGGTAGATATAAACCTATGAATTCTAATGTTTGACCTTGAGCTCTATTTATAGTCATAGCAAAGGTCAATCGAATGGAAACTTGTCATCATTTAAATGAGAAAAAGTCTCTTTTTTTCATTTTGAAGTGGCATAAATAATACTATGGTAGAAATACTCGTTTACTTTGATAGTAACCATTTGTAATTTCAGCCTGAGTAACATTTCGGTTAAATTGTCGACATATTAATCTGAGTGCCATTACATAATCTTTCAAATGAATTAATATTTTAAACTAAGATAATTAGACAATTTGCAAGTCCAGCACAATACAAAAAGGGTTTTTCCACTTTCAGTAGAATCATCTATACAAAAAAAAATTTCTTCAAAGATTCTATATATTTAATATGGTTTGATACGCATATCTTTGGATCACTAGAAATCGCTAGAGCCCGAGATTTATATGTTTGTGTATGTTAATATTTTGAATTTCTAAAATCAAAGTTTTTCTATTTTAAAATTATTGAACAACACACTATTATAGATCTATCCTTTGAAAAATTGAATCTTTCAAGATAATAATTATATTAGATAATTAATCAATACATTCAAAGTTGTTTTCAACTTATAAATAAGCTATAATTTATGATGACAATATTGGCATTTTGTTTTATCATGGGGTAATTAATTATCGTCTTAAATAGATATGTCTTTTGAGTTATAAATAAAGTTTAGAGATTAAATCGTTATATCCAAATATTACTTATGAATGCATTGTGGTAGTTAGTAAATTCTTTTTTGCATTGCTTCTTTTTATTTTCTATTTTCAGTTTCTTCTATTTGCTTTGGAAATTTGAGAACAATAAATATGAGTCCATTGTAGTGTTTGCATCCCAATTTGTTTGTATTGTTGGGTAACTATTGCGATTATTTATTAACTCACAAACTAAATGACAATAAGTTTTGAGCTTCTTCTTATCCTAAAAAATGTTTCAAACGTGGGACATTGTTTTATAAAAGTTTTAGCCTTTTGTTTCTTCTAAAAAAAGTTATTGGGCAATTGAGAAAAATAAAAGAACAAAACAAAAATTGTTTTCAGTCAGATTTTCATCTGTTTCCTTGTTTATTCACGTTTTCCTTCGATTTCTTCCTTTTCCTTCTTTGTTTTCCAGAGTTCAAATTTTTTGTTTTGTTTTTCTTCTTGTTTCTTTTGCTTTCTTTTTCCTTGCTTTTTCCTGTTTTCATTTCGTTTTTCTCTCTTTTATTGTTGTTTCTTCTTCTGGATATCTTTCTTATTTCTTATTATCTACCCCTACATTTCTAGGTCATTTCCTCCACTGTTTGAAATGTCTAAGATAGAGAGATCTAGAATAGAGATCATGAATGTAAAAAAAGTGTAGAGCATAGTATATGTCAATAAAAATTAGGTAAAATCTGGTGCTTTTTAAGTTTAAACTAAATGTTTATCTGGCTTGAATTTGGTGATTTATTTTACATTAAAGAATTATATGTTTAGGTTATAACCATGTAAAGTAACAATTTTGTTTCTTCTATAACCATGAGTTTTAGGGACGATGAGGCTTTTAGTGACGAAAATAAATTTGTCGCTAAAAGTCTATTTTTTTAGCGATCATATAAAAGTTCTCTCCTTAAAAGACACATATTGCGACGACATTTTTTCATCGCACAATAGTTTCCTGCTTAGGAAAAAGTGTGCGCGTGAAATTTTTGTTGGGCTTTTACCGGTGAGATAATAAATTGATCGGTAAAAGAAAACTTTTACCGACAAATTTAATTATGTTTCTGTAAAAGCTCAACTTTTTCCATAAAAAAACAAAGTCATCGGAAAAATATATGCTTTTATCGATCAATTTAAATTTTCGTCAGTAAATGGAGGCAGCGCCTACTCGAGCTGAAATATTTCATAACACACACTTCTCAGTTAAAAGAGGTTGGCAGAATGATACAAGCTCGAGAAAGATATATGAGCAATCCTTCTCAAATCTTCTTATTGATATTACTTGTATAGTATAAGATAATAGTGTTAGTTTGAATTTATAGAAGGGAGAATAGCGAGTTATCTCTTTCTATTTGATTTTGCTGGATGTCCTTTGAAAATCTTCTAATTGATGCTACTTATATAAGATAATAGTGTTAGAGAAGGGGTTATCATTTCAGGGCCTGATTCTGTTGAATGTTATGTAAGAAATTGAATGATATATTTTATTAACAATAGCAATGTGATACACAGAAAACGTACAGAATACAGAGAAAATAAAATTACAGAGAAAACTTAGACCGAGGCTTGCAGATACTGCAATGGACTAAAACAGTAACGTCCCTGCAAATGGTGCACAGTCTTGGACATCTACCTTCAAGATGCAACGGTATATTGGAGGTAGTAAGTAGCACAACAATACTATCTTCCTTAACAAACCAGAAAGCGATTGTGTTTCAGATATATGTTCTTGATGAATTGAAAATTTCTAACCCTAATAATGCCCACAAAAATGATTTATATAGAAATCATTGTGATTGTCTAAATAGTCACAAACATTAGACTTATGACTATCCAGAACACTCACAAGCAGCAGTTGCAAAACTGCCTACATGGTACCTCTTGAAAGGCACCTCCATGTTAGACACCTCTTGAACTGTCTAAGCAAATCAAGCCCAAGAGGCTCAAGAGCCTAAGGCCCTAAGGCCCCATCGAAGACCCTTAAATATATTTATGACATGACTTTTGTTTGAACATATGACCTCAATGTTCCACCCAAAACTTTTACCACCAAGCTATTAACCAATATATTTACATTCACAACATAACAAATATATCATTCCCCCACATGAATGGACAACCAAAAGGTAATTTTCATCTATGCACAACAGAAATGATACCGCATCGGGAGTGGTAGCTTTTAGCTATGAACCATCCTTAGCAAAAGACTATTAGAATTACTTGGTTGAAAAGTGAAGTTGATGTCTTGAACTCATCAACCGTTGATGTAATCCTTAACAATAGAAGTTTACACAGCTCACTTCTTAATACATTATGTTCTAGCGGTTGTGTTCCTTTTGACCACGAACAATTCCTGATTTTATGAGTGCTATAGCGATTTCACCTTATTAAATCTCATAGAAGAGGCCTCACTTCTCACTCACGTACGTGATCACTTATCAAGAGTATCATGTCATACTCCTACTTGTTACAAGCTATAAGTGTCATTAAAAGCTATGTTTAACATTTCTAATCTCTACAGGCAGCACCCACTACGTCTTAGGAATGGGTAGGAGGTAATTTCTCCTTAGGTGCTCTTGGTGAGTTAATCACAACTAGTTTTCCTATTGAACCTAGTCCATGGGATCTTTAATTGCTAGGTTAGGTTTCCATTAATCTAACTCGTTGATAAAGGCTTTAGCCCCATCCCTCTCGACGTTTACTTTACTTTCTCTCTACACAATCCTTTAGTGAGTAAATCTGCCAAATTTTCTTTAGTTCTCATAAACTCAACAAACATAACTCCTATAGAGAGAATGTTTAACGATATTGTGTCATCGACGTATATGATGCGACTTACCATTATATTCCTTATTGTGTGCCTTAGTTGTTGCAGCTTGGCAATCGCAGTGTATACATATGGTTGTCACTGGCTTCGGCCATATTGGAATATCCTCTAAAAAGTTTCTTATCCATTCAGCTTCTTCTCATGTTTTATCCAAAGCGATGAACTCTGATTCCATAGTCGATCAATCTATGCATGTCTGTTTAGAGGATTTCCAAGACACTGCACCTCCACGATATGTAAAAACATATCCACTTTGATTCCTTAGAATCAGATATCCAACTTGCATCGTTGTAACTTTTGATTACAGTTGGGTACATGGTGTAATGTAACCCATAGTGTAAAGTGTACCTCAAGTACCTTAGGACTCTAAGTTAAGCATTTTAGTGATCAATTCCAAGGTTACATATATACCGATTTAACCCACTGACAGAATAAGTAATGTTTAGTCTCATACAATTGGTTATATATATGAGCCAACCAATTATTCGTGAGTACTCTAATTGTGAGACACTCTCTCCAACATTCTTCTTCAATGTAGATTTGGCATCATATGGTGTTGTTGTAAATTTACATTCATATTGACCAAATCTCTTTAGCATATTTTCTATGTAATGAGATTGTGATCATATGAGCTTGTTTGCAGTTCTCGAGATCCTGATACCAAGTATAACACCAGCTATACCCAAATCTTTCATATCAAAATTTTTTGTCAACATTTTCTTTGTCGACTTGTTTATCAAAGAGTTGGATCTCATTATTAGCATGCCATCCACATATAAACATACTAGAACATACGCATCATCCAAACTCTTCACATAGACACACTTGTCACACTCATTGATTTTGAATCCATTGGAAATCATAATATTATCAAACTTCTCGTGCCACTGCTTTAGAGCTTCTTTAAGTCCATATAATAACTTAACAAGTTTACACACCTTCTTTTTGTATCCAGATGCTAGAAAACCCTTATGGTTGTTCCATATAAATTTCTTCTTCTACTTCACCATTCAAGAATGCTATTTTTACATCCATCTGATATATCTCTAGCTTATGCAATGCTGCAATCGCTATTAAAATTTGAATTGAAGTTATTCTTGATACTAGTGAATATGTATCAAAGTAATCCATACCTTCTTTTTGTTTCTAACATTTAGCTACTATTCTAGCCTTATACTTACCTATGGAACCATCCACTTTCAATTTTCTCTTGAAAATTCATGTGCAATCTATCGGTTTGTTACTTGGTGTTATATCTACCAATTCTCTAGTATGATTGACTGCTTCCTTCCAAAAGGGAGCTTCTGGTGCAGACATGGCCTCCTTAAAATTTTAAGGCTCATTCTCAAGCAAGTACGTCAAAAAATCTAGATCAAATGATTTTTTAGTTCTTGCTCTCTTACTGCATCTAGGCACATTTTCTTTATCACTCTTATCATTCAATGACTCATCTTTCCCACTAGTGGATGCAATCACCGTACTAGACTTGTGGGTAGGGTTACATGGAAATGTATCTTAAAAAATACAGCATCATGTGAGTCAATGATAGTATTTGCATGCACCTCACTATCATCGAATTTATGCACAAGAAAATGAAATATACGGCTATTATGTGCATAACCGACAAAGATACAGTCTATGATCTCTGGCCCTAGCTTCATTCTTTTTGGAGTCGGAACAGCCACATCTACTAGACACCCCCACACTTTTAAGAACTTATATGACGGTAATCTTCCTTTCCATAACTCGTAAGGGGACTTGTTAGTTCTTTTATGAGGTAATTTATTAAGAATATAGTTTGCCGAAAGTAAAACTTCCCCCCACAAATTTTATGTTACTCTAGAGCTAATTAGCATGGCTACCATCATCTCTTTTAAAGTTATGTTCTTCCTCTCAGCCACTCAATTTTTTTTACGAGTGTAAGGTGTTGTTACTTGGTGGATAATGTCATGTTGGGCACAAAAATCAGCTTAGTTTTGAGACTCATACTCTCTACCTCTATCACGTCTCAAAACTTTGATTTTCTTTTCTAGTTGACTCTCAACTTCATTCTTATAAACCATAAACGTGCTTAAAGTTTCATCTTTACTTCTAAGCAAGTAAACATAACAATATCTAGTACAATCATCAATGAAAGTTATAAATTATTTCTTACCACCTCTAGATTATACCATTTTTAAGTCACAAATGTCAGAATGAATTAATTTTAAAGGTTCTGTTTTTCTGTTATCAATAGAATGAAAAGGTTGACTAGAAAATTTAGCCTCAAACACATTTTCACACTTATACATATGATCAAAACTATTGCTAGGAAATGATCATATTTTTACCAATATTTTTAAAGCTCCATAATTCACATGATCCAATCTATCATGCCAAACATTAAATAACTCAATCATATAAGCAACAGAAGCATTATTATTATTAATCAAGTCAACAGAAACATTCATTTTAAACAAACCATCAGCTAGGTATCCCTTTCCTACAAACACACCCCATTTAGTCACAGCATATTTGTCAAACTTAAAAACAATCTTGAAACCTTTCTTAATCAACAAAGAACTAGAAACTAAATTCTTCCTAATCTCAGAAACATGAAGTACATCATTCAAAGCTAGAACTTTCCCATACGTAAACTTAAGCACCACTTTGCCCTTGCCATGTATTGCATAGGTATACAATTTTCCCATAAACAGCTTCTCTCCATCTTCAGCCTTCTTGTAGTCAGAAAGCATGTTCTGGATAGCACATATATGCTTGGTTGCTCTAGTATCTAGCCCCCAATCTGAATTGTTACTGACAAGGTTCACCTCAGTAACTACTGCTGAAAAGTTCTCATCTATTTTCATCACATTTGCTCGTGCATTAGGCTTCTTTCCTATCGCATTTCGTTTGTGACACTTCACGGCTCTATGTTCTGGTTTCCCATTACTTTTTATTTCCATTGTACTTCGTAACAGGTTTCTAATTGGGTATGTTTTCCTCCACCACATTAGCCTTTACATCAAAAGACATGTCAGTCGCTTTCTCATTTATCTTGTTATCCTCCTCAATCATCATCCTTTAAGTCCTCTAGTTTCATTTCCTTCCTTGTATGCTTAAGGTAGTTTTTGAACTCTTTCCAAGAAGGCGAAAGTTTTAAATTCTCGCAGTAACTTGGAATGATTCACTTATTACCATAACTTTAGCATGAACATCATGGATAAGGATCTGCAAATCTTGGAGTTGACTCATCACAGATAAAGAAACTTTCATCTTATATTCCAGAAAACGTGCTACAATGAACCTTTTAGTTCCATTGTCTTCTGTCATATACTTCTTATCCAAGGATTCCCATAATTTCTTTGTAGACTTGATTAGACTATAGACATTATACAGGGAATTGTCCAATCCGTTGAGGATGTAGTTGCGGCATAAAAAATCTGCATGTTTCCATGCTTCAACAGTGACAATCATAGTTCTATCTTTCTCTCATTCCTTCAAGACAGGAGACTCCTCATTTAGAAATTTGACAAGGTTCAATATTATAAGATAGAACAACATTTTCTGTTGTCATCTTTTAAAATTATTTTCATCAAACTTTTCTGATTTTTTTTATGGCTTACAGGAGGACTTACAGCAGATATAGAGGCAGTACATACGTTACTAGGACTTGCCACACAACAGTTTCACAAAACTGAAATGAAAAACGTTACTGTTTTAGATTGTAAGAAATGAATTATATATTTTATTAACAATAACAATGAAATACACAGAAAATGTACAGAATACAGAGAAATGAAATTACAAAGAAAACTTAGACCGAGGCCTACAGATAGCGTAATGGGCTAAAACAGTAACGTCCCTGCAGATGGTGCTCACAGTCTTGGACATCTGTCTTCAAGATATAATAGTCTCTTTGAGGCAGTAAACAGCACAACAATACTATCTCTCTTAACGAATCAGAAAGTGTTGTGTTCCAGATTTATGCTCTTGATGAATAAAAAATTTATAACCCCAATAACACCCATGAAAATGACTTATATAGAAATTATTGTGATTCTCTAAATAGTCATAAACGTTAGACTTATGACTGTCCAGAACATTCATAAGCAGAAGTTGCAAAACTACCTACATGATACCTCTTAAAAAACACCTCCATGTTAGACACATCTTGAAGATATCTGAAAATAAAATAAAAAATAGAATTGTCTAGACAAATCAAGCCGAAGGCCCCATCAAAGACACTTAAATATATTTATGACAAGACTTAAGTTTGAACCTATGACCTCAAAGTTCCACCTAAAACATTTTACCACAAACCTATTAACCAATATATGTTCATTCACAACATAACAAATATAACATGTTAGTTGAAAATCTTCTTGTCTATTGATAAAATTTCATGGTTGTTAATCCTTCATAAATGAAATATGTGTGTGAATTAGACTTTTTAAATTAGCTGTTAAATGCTGAGAATTAGACTTTTTTAAAATCTGAATCAGCCTATTATGCCTTCTGCTGGTATGTTTCAGTACTGATCTATGTTGATTTTTCTTGGATCTTATTGATAAAAATGAGAAGTAGAAATAAAGAGAGAAAGAGCTGATCTGATTAGTTAGCTTACAAATCTGCGTAAGGAATAAATGGAGTGGAGTAAATATGTGACTAATTAGTGGATGTTGTTGTGTAGACTTGATTTAAGGTGATGAAATTAAGTGAAAACACCGTAATTATTACCTAATTATTATTATGATATTATTATTTTTGTTATATGAATGTTTTTATGAATTATGTTACTGGGTGTTGAAATTTAGTTAAAAAACAGTGTTTAAGAGAAGTTTAATGGTTAATGTAATTGGTCTTTGACAAAAAAAATGTTGACAAATAGACTTTTTAATTAGTCGTTAAATAATACTATATATAACATGATAGAAACCATTTATAGTCATTCCATAGTGCAACAAAGTTTGTTTAGCAGTTTTAGCATAAGTAAGGTGTTTCGGATTCATACATTTTATAAAGGAGAAGTTTCATTTGAATACCCAGTTTTTGGTGGTATTATAGAAGTTTCTATATAATAGTAGCTTTAGCATAAGTAAGGTACTTTTGTTGAATTCTTATGATGTGCAGCCTTTTGGTAATATATTATATTTCGCTAATCAAATGTTTTCTACATTGGCATCATTGCGCCGACTTAATTTCTAAGCCCACTTTAAGTCTAGAGTTATGGGATATGATCATGTTTATCTGCTTTCTTACTGTTGCTTTCTTTGTTCCATAACCTTTATTTATCATTGGAGTGTTTCTAATGTGTTATTCATTTTGTTATATATCCACGCGTTAAGAAACTTATGTTATCCTCTCTAATACAATATTTTCATATCTTTCTACAGTTTTTCAACCTTTGTTGATGATGTCCTTTGGGTGTTGTGATGTAATGGCACTGATGTATGAGTTTAATGTATCAATGACTCTTCTCATCTTAACATTGAGAGCTAGGAGCTTCCAGATAGCTTCGGCTTGCTCTTGCACCTACGTAATTGCGCTTGGTTGCATCTCGCGTGAAGTGTTCTCCTTTTCTTGTCCACGCTCGTCGTTGAGTATGGGTCGATCTCTCTCCATGCGCGACAGAGCTGCTCTTCCCTTTGCACGTCCGGCCATAGTGGTCCTTCGCTAGAGTGACAAACCACTCCTCAATAGAGTTTCCAAATGTAGATGCAAGGGTGTCGCGTCGAGGAGGACACTGGGAGGTGAATGGGGAACACTCTATACACTCAAGGGTGGTGACAAATACTTGCTCTCTCTCTCTCTAGAAGTGAGAGTTTCTCACTCTAGAAAATGGAGCTTCCCTCTCTAAAGTGGGAACTTCTCTCTCTAAATTTCTCATCTCTTCAAATGAAGGAGGAGTCCTCCTTTTCTAGGTGAACAAAAGGAGGGGGGCCATTGCAACTAATCCATTGATTAGTTACAAGCCCGCCAATCAAATCGTTCCACCAAAGCTGACTGATCATGCTTAGGTGAGTAAGAGGAGGATTACATATGAGCCAATCGGGTGACGCCACGTGGGTCTTTATGTAATGACCATGATTTAGGGAGAACACGCCTAGTCGATAAGGCCCGGCGATGGTGTTCACCAAACGCATCATCTACAAAGGTTTTCTCAAACCAAACCCCTCCCCAAGGTGGGAGGGTAGCACACCCTCAATATCTAGAGTGGTCATACGAAGGAGGTATGTCCTCTGTCCAGTACAACGTAGCCTCACCCCTAATCCCACCAGCCCACAGCGTCTCGAGCGTTCCCAGGTAATCATACATCCACCCAAGTCTTTGTCACTTGACTTGGTGGCTTGTGATGTGACTCATTGCAATAGTGTAGCGGTGTGTCTTATCTAAAACGTGTAATTGTTGTCTTCAAGTTGCATTACGGAGGGTGATCCAGGCACCTCCATGGTACACCCATGAGTGTGCCATCAATGGTGCTACCGTAGGGGTGACACCCCATGGTGCTGCCATTGGGACGACCCCCACAGGCACCTCAGTGGCGGCACCTCAAGGGGTCACCTCAGTGGCGGCACCCCAAGGGGTGCACCTCAGCGGTGACACTCCCGATACGTCATAAGAGTTGCGTCTTGTGGGTAGTCAACGTTGAGATCGTCAACCCTCATGTACACTCTCTAATACAATATTTTCATATCTTTCTACAGCTTTTCAACATTTGCTGTTGTCAGCTCCTCATCTTGAAAGTTAATTAGATTTCAATTTTACTTAGACACAGAAAGACATACAGTTGCATACTTCATATGAAAATTATTTTTGTATGTTTCTTACATCTCTAAAAGCTCATAATGAAACTTAACATTGTTTCTAAATATTCACAATTACCTGAAACTAGAAAATAATAATCACGTAAAAGAGGAAGAGAACAATATGCAACAATGAAAAAGAGAGAAAAAAAAAACTTATGTATTTCATTAAACGAAGATAATGAAAGTGTTAGTAAAAGAGAATTACCTAGAAATAATACATTTACCAACAATAATCTAATACTCCAACAAGATATGACGAAAATAGAGGCATATTATACTAACGACATTCCTCATGAACTATTAACGTCTGCCTTAAGTCCTAACTATAGTTATTGTAATGCTAAAAGATTTATTCTTCAAACTAAGCACTTTTATTCAGCTGGTGAAGTAGTGCTGACAACTGCCAACAACTAATAACACACCAAATCTATTACATTTATTATTTTGCTCTAATAAAGAAAAATCTATTGATTTCTGAAAATATGCGTGCACGTATAATAATATGTTTCCTTTTACATCCTTTTACGGTCAAATGTAACGAAAAAACTACTACAGTGAAATAAAGGAAAATACATGTTCCGAGTGCAAGGTCAAATTTATCATCATATAAATAACTTTGTTTTTAAAAAATGAGCATCCATCATACTTACAACTTTACTTCTACGATACTGAACAAAAAATGAACAATCGATTATATAACTCTGGCAAAATGTGATCATCATGTTGGATCTTTAATTCAATATTGAATTTATGTATAAAATAATTATGTGTTGGAGACTGTCAAATAAAGTTAAACCTAATTAAAAGTGATCTATCACTGTGCTGGCTTACAAGATTTGGAATCTAAATTTTTCTAACGGGTCGTATATTGGTTCCCTTAAATATTAATTCTGGAACTGAATGGTTATTGAGCTCAAATTTATAATAAGATTATAAATTACCATTCACTAGTGGATTAATGGTACTTAATGATCAAGAGGTAATTAGAAGGGCGATATGGTAATTTTGACCAGTTCTAATTTACGAACCAATAATTAGATGAGAGAACTACATGAAATAATTAAGTTAGTGAACTATATAAGAATACTCTGTAAATACATTATATAATCTCTAAGACTACAATTACATATTTATAATAGAGTAATAATGGAATTAATAAATAAAATTATTTAATTAAATAGTTTAATTAATAATTTATTGGAGCTTATGATTATAGGTTCATGATACCCAAGTCACCTCTATACTACGATATCTAGGGTGTGAATATTTCAGAACATGAGAAAATGACTGACTTGCAAAAGGAATAATTATTATTATAGGGCAAGTACATAATTATGAGATAATTATGTGTGATTAATTAATTGAAATATTTATATATTTAAATATAATTTTTGGAAATTATATATATATAAGTAATTATTGGTTTTTTTAATTATCGATAAGTGAAACAGAATATCTAATTTATGAAATTAGAAAATTAAATTATTACTAGATAATTATGTAATTCAATTGAATCTGTTATTTATGAAATAACATATAAGATAGTTGATAGAGATAATCAGATATATTAATTTTTAATTAACTGATATCGAGATAATTATCTTATTAAAATAAATATTTAATTCACAGTAATTGTCACGTGTCAATCATTGATAGAGTATCAAAAATTAACATGGATTATTGTGGTGCCACGTAGCACTACAGTAGTGAGTGTGCAACATTGAAGTGCCACATGGCACTCCAGTGCTGCCGTGAGCAACAGTCTCATGAGGCACTGTGCTGGCTCACGGCACACTACAGTGTCATCTGGCACTGCAGTTGTGCACAATTAGAGTGGGTCCCCACTGCAATTGATAATTTTACAATGAAATATTATTTTAGTTTATCCCTAAAAATCTGATACGCCATTATTTAGAATATATACAGATATTATTATAATGATATTGGTTGTTAAAAGAAGATGAGAGAATCAGTTGATCAAATCATCGGTTCATCAGAGAGATTTTCTTCTATGATTAAATGTTAATCAAATCTCTGAAAAGAATAATTATCACATTTTTTTAGAAAATCATCTCACTAAATTCCTTCTCAGTAAATATGTAGATCTCATGTTGAGAACATCTAGAAACAGGAAAAGTGTCTTGTAATATTCTACGTGCCTACACACGTCCTAGTGCGTTGATAATTGACTTGAAAGATCTTGGTGTGAATCTCAGAGTCTACTAATCGTTGGAACGATTTCGTGAGAACGGAGGATCGATCGGTTTTTGCAAGGACACTTGATATAGACTACAAGATGTATATGATTTCTAACCTTGTATGTTGTAAATTTAACTTATAAATATATAATGGATCCTGACTTATTAAAAAAGTGTTTTTAATAAAAGTTTGTATTTGATTATCGTGGCGTTGCGTAAGTTTTGTTTTATTAAAATATTCAATTTTTATTAAAAGTTTAGTTTTTTAAAAGGCCACGCGCCTCCACTCTTCCGTCGCGCACGCGCCACGACGACTAGTAAGTGGTATCAAAGCAATCTTTATATATTTATATGTTAAATGATGTGTGAGTTTTCTTATATTATTCATATAATATGAGATATGTATGATGATGGATGATAACATTTTTTGAATGTGTATAAAATAATTGATCGTTAATTATATGATGATTATTGGGTTAGACTTTGTTTTTAATTTTTTCTAGATCTTGTGTTAGCCGAATTGAGGTGTAGAAGTTTTTGTAATTTTATTTTTAATATTATTGTAATTATTTCAAACGCGAGAAGATGAAAAACGTACAAGATGAACGGTGGAAATTTACTGTTCATGCGAAAACAATGTTCATCCGCGAAAATATTGTTCATCTGCGGTGGTGATGGGTAGTGATTAGAGAGTCCTATCGTCGGTGACAACTGTTGTCATGTTTTAGGAAAGTTTCTAACAAACCATGCAGCCAACTCTATCACCTAAGTGTTTCATTAAAACTCAAACTCTTTTAATTATCTATTTAAATTTTGAAATTAATGTAATTTTAAAATTAATTATTAATTTTTGATTTTATGAAAATTAAAAATTAATAGGTTGATTGGGTTTGACCTAACTTTTATCAAATCAAATAAAGTATTTATTTGACTAAGTCACAGTCAACTATATTAAAAGGGATAATTATAGAAATTGTTTTAGTTAAGAAAAATAATTTTTCTAATTAAAAATGGTTTTGTTCAAAGCTTGAATATTATGAAGATGGAAAGCATGAGGAGAATGTAATATTTGGTAAATATGTATTCTTGAATACCGCTTTGTAATTTTATTTCTTTATTTCAAGGGTTATAATTTAGAAATACACAATACTCACTCGGTCCATTATTATTTTATTTTTAAATAATTGTTTAATTGTTATGTTCATGCATTAGTCGATCACATGTTATACATGAAAATCACAAAAAAAAATTATTTAATCATGTTCATGCATTAAGCTATCATAACCTTTAGGTTAACTGACTTTAGTAAAAGAGTTTTATTAAAGTTTGATGAATATAATTATTTAGTTAATCTAAGTTCACCTAAATATTACTTAGACGCTTCAGAAAGTTAAATGAACTTAGACAAATGAGATTGGATTAATTGATAATTAAATATTCATAGAGTTTTTATTTTAATTAGAAATTAATTTAGAATTAATTGATTAGTTAAAATAGAAACATATTATCCTAAAATAGTGAGTGGGAGAAGATTGACATGTCAATGTAACCTATAGTCTCCATCATTAGTACAACACGTGAGGTGCAGTGAGGGTCTCGAGATGGCATTGTTTTCATCCCCTAAGGAAGGCTTCAAGCTGTACCAATACCAAGGTTGGAATTCTTATGAAGATAGGAGGAAGTGATGTAATTTAGTTTTGTTCGACCCTAAGGCGACATATTCTAAATGAAGTCATGAAATCTTAAATGATGGGTTACACTCACAAAGTCACAATTAATCTTTCATGTAGATAGTTGTGACTTGACCGAACAAGCGATGCCATATTGTTAAAAGAGAAAATATGATATATTTTAAGTTTTAATTAATAAGGATGAAAAAGTCTCATAGACAGTCTGAGGTTAATCTGACGACCCTAAAGTAGCACATTAATCGTTGAGTTGTTTTATCATATTAGTCAAAGCTAAATTTATGTGTTTATTATGATTGTATTCATGCATCACGTTTACTTTTCAAATTCTAGATATTTATCAATTATATGGATCAAGTATGTTTTAAATTTCAGTTATCAATATTATGTCTACCATGGGCAACCTTGTTACTGCTTTACTCGCTCTTGAAAAATCGAATGGTGATAATTCAGTACGTTGGAAATCAAATATGAACTTAGTGTTGATTTGTGAGAACCATAAGTTCATTCTTACTGAAGAATGTCCAGAGGAGCCCGCTGCTAACGCCCCTAAGAATGTTAGGGACAAATATGATGCTTGAAGCATATCAAACAACAAGGTGAAGTGCTACGTGCTTGTCAGCATGAATGATCTTCTGAGAACCTAGCATGAAAGCATAGAGACTGCCTATGAGATTATGGAATCTTTACAGGCAATGTTTGCGTAGCAGTCCCATCAAAGTGGTCATGAAATCATTAGGAGTTATATGAACTAAGATGAGGAATGGTACTTCTTTTCGAGAACATGTTTTGAACATGATCAACATAATGCATGAAGAAGAAGTACATAGGGCGACCATTGATGAGCGGACTCAAGTTAGCATCATACTAGAGTCGCTTACACCATCTTTTTTTACGTTCATGACCAACTATGTTATGAATAAGTTGCAATTCAACATGATCAAATTATTGAATGAACTGCATACTTTTGAGTCACTCATTCTTAGAATGATCAAAGACGGCGTGGAAAATGTTGTCGAGCAAAAGCAATCTTCCAATATTGTTAAGAACAACAAAAGGAAGAAGAACAATGGTAAGGACAAGAGTAAGAACAAAAGAGTAAAGAAAACCAAGACATCGCTGGAAGTCAAGAAAACCAAGAAATATAGCAAGCCCAAAGGAAACTATTTCCACTGTGGGGTTAAAGGTCATTGGAAGAGAAACTGTAACAAGTATCTCTCTGAGTTGAAAAAGAAAGGTAAATATGATTTACTTGTACTAGAAGCATGTTTAGTGGAATATGATTTGTCATCCTAGATACTTGATTCAAGAGCCACTAACCATGTATATTCTTCTTTGCATATGCTTGATTTGTCAAGGGAGCTGGCTAATGGCGAGATCATTTTAAGAGTTGGCAGTGGTGTATTCGTATCAGCTAAAACATTAAGGACAGTCCATTTACTTTTTGGATATAATTACTTAGTTTTGAACGATGTTTATTATATTTCTGATTTTTTGAGGAATTTGATTTCTCTTTCATTTTTACAAGGAAAGTTATTCGAAGTTTCTTTCATTAATAAAAAGTTTATTATTTCTAAGAATGGATTTGATATATGTCATGCTAAAATTATAAACGGATTGTATACGCTTAAACCGACTGAACGCGCGTTACATAATTTTAAATTATTTAAAGTAGCAAAACCTAACAATAATAAAAGACAAAGAGTTTGTCATGATGATAACACATATTTATATCTTAGGTTAGGACATATTAATCTAGATAGGTTAAAGAGGTTAACAAAGCATGGTGTTTTGAGAAAGCTAAAAGTTCGAACTCTTCCTGTTTGTGAATCCTGTCTAGAGGATAAAGAGCCAAGAAACCACTTGAATTAGTACATAGTCATGTCTGTGGACCAATCAATGTACAAGCTAGAGGTGGGTATGAGTATTTTGTCACTTTCATTGACGACTACTCAAGATACAGTTATAGTTACCTGATGCATTGAAAGTCTGAATCTTTTGGAAAGTTCAAAGGCTTCAAGGCTAAAGCTGAAAAGCAATTAAGTACATCATTGAAAACCCTTGGATCCGATCGGGATGGTGAATACTTAGATTTATAGTTCAAGGATTATTTGCTGAAGTATGGAATCATATCCCATCTTAGAGCACTTGGAACACCACAGCAAAATGGTGTTGCAGAGAGGAAAATCCAACTTGATTAGATATGGTTAGGTCGATGTTAAGCTACTCATCATTGTCACTTACATTTTGGGGATATGCCCTCTAAGTCTGTAAGAAAGACGCTTTTAGAGTTATGGAATGGCTTCAAACATAGTTTGCGTTATTTCCGTATATGGGGGTATCCAGCTCACGTTGTTAGACCCAAGATCGGAAAGTTAAACTCATGGTCTAAGGTATGCGGTGAGAATTGTCAATCGTTATCAATCAAATCCAGGTTTGGAACACTGGATTGCAGTAAAGCACATTCTCAAGTATCTTAGGATAATGAGAAATTATATACTTGTTTATTCATGTAGAGACCTAAACCCCACTAGATATACTGATTCTAATTTTCAATTAGACAGAGACAGTTGAAAGTCGATATCTGGATCAGTATTCACCCTAGGTGGAGGAGTTGTAGTCTATAGAAGTATTAAAAAATCCAGCATTGTAGATTCCACTATGGAAGCTGAATATATAGCGGCTTGTAAAACTAAGAAAGAGTGGGTATGACTTAGAAAGTTCTATTCTGATCTGAAAGTAGTTTCAGATATGGACAAGCCACTAATCTTGTACTATGATAACAAATTCCAAGGAACCAAGGAGTCACAAGAGCGACAAACACATAGAGAGGAATGTATCATCTTGTAAGAGAGTTCATGCCTCGAGGGGATGTGACTGTTATGAAGATAGCATCAAAACAGGACCTGATTGATCCTTTTATAAAGACACTTCCTGTGAAGTCATTTGAAGGTCACGTGCGTAACATGGGATTAAGAGAGATAGCAGATTTGCTTTAGGGCAAGTGGAAGATTAATGGGGGTTATGCCATGTGTATTGACATTTTGATATGAAATTTAAAGAGGGTTACATTTTTCTTTTAATTGTTCTTTTAAATTATTGTTGAATAATTTATATAAATATCTGAAAGTTTCATATTCATTAATGAGACTATGATCTTGTATTAGTACGAGAGGATTATGATCATAGAAAATTAATAAAATTGTCAGAAACATATTAAAATATAAAATCTTTAATGAATGGTTGCTAGTACGGTTCACTAAGCATTATGAATGCGTGTGATCTTAATCCGGATCATTGTGTGGGTAGACATCTTAGTGAAGATACTTTATATAATAAGATTATATATGATTGGACCGATCTGAAATAATATCTTTATTAATGTGTCGTTTATCATAAAGATCTAATACACATCAATTCGATGATCATATGTAGATCAGTCTAAATCCTGAGTAGTCATGAACTCATATGCATGTCTACTAGATCTTTTGATTCACTCATTAAGATCTGTTTATTAATCAGGCTAATGACTTTTGTTTTGAAAATTCAGTTATCTAGATGGCTGGGGACATAATTTTACAAGATTCGGAATCTAAGTCTTCCTAACTGAATGGTTCGCTTAAGGGTTATTCTGAAGCTGAATGGTTATTGAGTTCAAACTTATAATAAGATTATAAATTAGTCATTCACTAGTGGATTAATAGTACTTAAGGATCAAGAGCTAATTAGAAGGGTAAAATGATAATTTTGACTAGTTCTAATTAACGAACTAATAATTAGAGGATATAACTACATAAAATGATTATGTTAGTGGACTACATAAGAATACTCTGTAAATACATTCTATAATATTTAAGAGTGCAATTTCATATTTATAGTGGAGTAATAATGAAATTAATAAATAAGATTATTTAATTAAAGAGTTTAATTAATAATCTAATTTATTGGAGCTTAAGATTATAGGTTCATGATCTACAAGTCACATCTATACTACGATGTCTAAGGTGTGAATATTTCAAGACATGAGAAAAGGACTGACTTGCAAAATAAATTTTTATTCTGGGACAAGTACATAATTATGAGATAATTATGTGTGATTAATTAATTAAAAATTAATTAATTGAATTATTTATATATTTAAATATAATTTTCAGAAGTTATATATATATATATATTTATCAATTTTTTTCAACTATCGATATCTGAGACAAAATATCTAATTTGTGAAATTAGATAATTAAATTATTACTAGATAATTATTTAAGTCAATTATATCTGTTATTTGTTAAATAACAGATAAGTTAGTTGATAGGGATAACCACATATATTAATTTTGAATTAATTGATATATAGATAATAATTTGATTAAAATAAATATTTAATTCACAGTAATTGCCACGTGTGAATCACTGATAGGGTATGACAAATTGACATGAACTACTGGGTGCCACGTGGTACTACAGTAGTGAGTGTGCAATATTGTAGTGCCACACAGGCACCACAGTGGTGCTGCGAGGCACTGTGCTAGCTCACGGCACGCTGCACTACCATGTGGTACTGTAGTTGTGTACAATTACAGTGGGTCCCACTGCAATTGGTAATTTTATAGTTAAATATTATTTCAATTTATTTCTAATAATCAGATATGCTATTATCTAGAATATAAACAAATATTATTCTAATGGCCATGGTTGTTAAAAGAAGAGGAGAGAATTGGTATATCAGATCATTAGTTCGTCAATTAAAAATTGAATTGAGAACACTATTGGTGTCAGAGATGTTTTCTTTTGTGATTAAACATTAATCAAATCTCTAAAAAATAATCATCAAATTCTTTTAGAGAATCATCTCACTAAAGTCATTCTCAATAAATCTTTAGATCTCATGTATTGAGAACATCTAGAGATAGAAAAAGTGTTTTGTAATATTCTAGTTGTGCACACACGTTCTAGTGTGTTGAGGATTGACTTAGAAGATTTTGGTGTGGATCTCAGAGTTTATTGATTGTTAGAACGATTTTGTGAGAACAGAGAATGGATTAGTTTTTACAATGACACTTGATATAGACTACAAGAAGTATATGATTCATAACCTTGTATATTGTACATTTAACTTATAAATATATAATGGATCATGACTGATTGAAAAATAATTTTCAATTAAAGTTTTTATTTGGCAATCGTGGCGTTGCGCAAGTTTTGTTTTATTAAAAGTTTTGATTTTTATTAAAATTTTAATTTTTAAAAGGCCACGCGCCTCCACGCTTCTACCGCACACGCGTTGCGACGACCAGCAGGATATGACTGTTGATTTCTTCAGGAGAGGAAATGATAGAGCCTTGATGCAACAAATGAGTGATATTGGATCTGATTCTATTCTTTTTCATACTTTGAAAGAAGAAATAGGAGTTCTGGTCTCCTAGATTAAGCCGTTGGACTCTTGACTTCTGCTTATAAAAACTGTTTTCATCTAATCTAAGTTCAATAAATTCCTTGTTGGCTATCCTTTCCTAGGCAAGGAGCTACCCATTAGTAGGGTCCATTGCTAGACTTTGTTGGAGATCGTCAAGGTTAGCTCTAGCCAGCTTAGACCTTGAAGGGATCTCACTATAAAATTCTTGATTAAATTTCTTTAGGGCCATCTCTACAAGAATTGATACTAAAAAGTCATTATACAAAGAACACTTTAGTATGAATAAGAAGGATAAAATTTAGACTCCAAGAAAATGAGGTCAAGTGATAGGTCAATTGCAACTGTTAATCCAACAGAAGGTGTATGATATTATCTCAGTCTTTTTCTTAACAATATCAAATGCTCATATACATTTATTGATCTACTAACAATTAATGTAAGCCTCAATTCTTAATTTCATGATGTTGCATTGTGTTATGGCTTTTTAGAATTTAGTAACAGTTTAGCTCACTGTTAGAAGAAGCATCTCAATATTAAATGTCACACACTTCATGTCATTTTTTTCCACTATATTAGAAGAAATTCGTGGACAAATCTTAAACTCAACTTGTGACGCTCAAAGTCAATCATAAGCTACGTTTTAGAACATGTATAAAGATAGTATCAATGCTATTCAAAAACTTTAGTCTTATCTTTGAATTATGACATAGATGGTACATGCATACTCCATCATAAGGGTTGGGAAATACAATTCCAATTGCCTTAGAATAAAACCTGGGCAAAATGGAAAAAAAATAGAAAAAGATGCAGCCATTATAAAAAATCTTAACTGCCAATTTTCTAGAACCAGTTAAATATCCGTGCAATGCATCAGATTTAAAAATTTTAAAAATAAATAATATAATAAAATTATATTTTAAAACTAAAGTAGAAATCATTTTTTAATTTTATTAAAAAATTTAATGAGATTTTTTCATCGAATCAATATTATATCTCGAAAAACTTATGTAATCTATGTATTATTTCTTACCTGTTAATGACTAAATTATAGAGGAAAAAAGTGAACAAGTTATTATATTTTTCAAACTACACTAAACAACCAAATAAAGAATGTAATACCGTAATAGAAGATTGATTACCTACGATGGTCTTCTCTCTAATTCTCTTCCCCCGTTTCATTATTTAAATTTCAGCTGATCACTGAGCATGAGGATCAATTCTTTGAAAACACATATTATCGAATTTGACCATGCATGATATTTATACAAAAAATTGGAGTTCTTGAATTTTAATAAGAAAATAATGAAAATTTAATGAGAAAAACTGAAGGTTGTAACAGTTAAGCTCATACAGCCTATCTATAACTACAATCTTTTGGTCACATTAGTCGACAATTACGTATTTCGCACGTGTTAAGTAAGTTAAAATATATAAAAAAATTTAAAAGTAATAATAATACAATAAATATATATTTTTAAATGATTGTAAATCTAAATTCAAAGTAAAATAATAATAATAAGTACATAGGTTGTTAATAATATTGTTGAAATTTTACTATATAGTATTACTATTTGAATAATATACAAAATGATTACTATTGGAATAACTATTTAGAATTTAGAATAGCTATTTGAATAATATATAAAGTGAGTGTTTCGTCAACTTCTCAGATTCTATAAAATTTAGAGATAATTCATTTTTTTCAAAATATTAATCTTAATTCATTTGTATGACTTTTCATGTTTTGATAATATAAAAAATATTATATAATATTTAATATTATAACCTGAAAATTTATCTTAATGGATATTTTTAATTTTATTTGTATTATGTTACAAAAATATTTAATTTTACAAACTATTTTTAAACAAATTATTATTAAATAAAAGTAATATCCTATATAATATAATATTTATGTTTCTATTTGCATTATGTTACAAAAATATTTAATTTTATAAATTAAAAATTATAATATAATATTTATGTTTCTATTTGCATTATGTTACAAAAATATTTGATTTTATAAATTAAAAATTATAATTAAATACAAATAATATTTCATTACATGAATGATATTAGATGAGAAAGTATGTGAAAACTCTAAATTATACTATATTTTAAGGAAGTTTGAAGGGTAAAAAGATAAATCAAAAGTATCTCCTATTTAAGCCCGTATTAATATACTAGTCAAAAAGCATGTGTTGCGCGTGTGTTGAAGAATTTTAAAATTATACGATAAGATTTAAAATTATTATTAACGTTGAAATAAATACATCAGCTTTTAAAATGTTGAAAATCTAAAATAGAATAAAATAATAATAGTAATTTTCTCATATTCATAATTAAACTATTACAAATAAAAATAAATTTGAATAAGTCGTGCATCACCTGAAAATGATATATTTATAATAAAACTATTATAAATAGAATGAAACTTGAATAAACCATGCATCATTCTGAGATGATAAATTATCCACAAGAATTTTTGAATTAAAAAATACATGATACTAACAAATTTACATCATTAGATAAGATAAAAAGAAACTAAAAAAAACATTTGAGAAGATAAAATTATATCTGACGAACTATTTTATTATGGATAATGGATAAACAAAATAATCGAAATACACTCTCCTGTTTTGCTCATATAAACTTGCAAATTTTTTTTCCAGCAGAAGCAAAAATAACTCTTTAAATTTGCTTGATTTGAAGCATCTTATTAAAAATTATTACATTAATTATAAAAATAAAAAAGTCATGGGTCTCGAATAGTGATTCGATTAAACAACAATCTTACCGACGAACAATAATTCATTGTTATTGACTGAAATAATGTTTATGATGTAAAGATCTCTAAATTCTTATACGTGATCATTCACATTCCTAATAACATAATAATATAAAATACTAAATTTTATAATGTAATTAGTGAATAGAATTATTAATAAATTAAATACAAACAAATTTAACCTTATATTATATTTAGTGGGGCTTAAAGAGTAAAATGAGAAATCAAAAGTTTCTCCTCTTAAGTTCATTTTAAGATAATATAGATAAATCGTTTGATCTGTCCATGTCATCTAGGATCAAATCTATTAGTTAATTGTATATTATTTAACTCGTTGTTAATTTGTTAGTATTGATTTAATAATATCTAACTCATTAGTGTTCATTAATTTAAAAAGCTTATATTTTCTATATGATAACATAATATACTAATTATAAAATGATGATGCTTAATTAATTCATCTTTTATTGATTTTAATACTAGAACCAGCCATTAGTTGTGTGTAGTAAGATTTACGTTTTTAAAGAGTAGAATTTATGGACGTTAAGAAAAATAATTAATTTATTAATTTAAAATACAAAGAGTCTAATTAGGTGACTATTAATTAATTACCTTTTAAATTGTTCATTGCGACACGGTGTAATGTTTACACATGACATTTGACACATTTTATATATTCATATCCAACTTTAAACATATATAGACACACACGTAATTTCCTCAAAACTAAATTCAACCATCTTTTGCACGCTAATAGGGTAGTCTATAGAGGATGCTATTATGAGCTTAAGACCCATATATGGGGAGCCTTTAGTCTCAGATTTATGGGGTTTTAACAAAATATATCATTTAGAAACTTTGTTTGTTAAATAGCTAGTAATAACAATAATTAGAAAAATAATGTTTTAGAAATAGTCAATAAAATTATAAATCCCATTTACTATGATACTCCATCAATTATATTTTTAATATCATTTATTTTAATTAATAACAAAACTAAATGAAATTTGAAATTTGAATTATTGAAAAGATTTATCAATTTCAAGTTACTTTAAAATTATTATATCTAATTATAAATAAGAAACTATTAATTATTTTCACATCTACCTATTTAATATAAATAATAAGTTTTTACTACTATTTCTACAATTTATATATATAACAGTAAGATTACATATTTTTGAATATTAATGTATTTTTTATTATTATCATAATATAGTCAATATGTATTAATCGATACTACCAAATATTATTGTTAATAATCATTTTACATTTTTAATATAATTTATGTAAATAAGTATTATAAGAGTAATGGTAAAAAAATTATTTAATTTTTAAAATAATTATTATATATTCATACATAGTTATAACAATCTTTAAGTAAATAATTATTGCAATTCAAATATATATAAATTTATTTATCTAAATTTTTTTTTGTAAATATATTGCCAAAAATATTCTGCAGTATATTTACTCTGAATTTATGTTTATTTATTTGATTAGTAAACATATATTTGCCTAAAAATCACTACTATATGCATCTAATGAGAAAATTATAGATTATAAAACAAAAAATATGTCTACGTTAAAAAACATCTAATTGTTCTGAATTTATATTTCTTTATTTTATCAATAAATATATATTTGCTTAAAAATCACAACTAATTACCTTAAAAATTAGAGATTGCTCCTAATGAAAAAAATTATATAAATAAGTATACGAGAAAATATTTAGAAATAATTATTTTTATTAATTACTTAAGTACTTATAGAAATAAAATGGGCTAAATAGATAAATTAGATATAAGTAATGAAAATAATTACATAATTCATATTATTCATATTTTGTCATATGGTATATCTCACGTATGTAATAATCTTTTTATGAATTTTGTATCATAGTGAAAGTAAATCAGTATTTTTGGAATTATTAGTATTAAATATATTTTTTATGCATCTCGTGTATATATATTTTGTCTTACAAATTTTTGGTATTATTAGTCTCAAAATTCCGTTTTGTTTAGATAAGGAAATATAAAGATTTTTTTTCTTAAATTTGTCAAATAACAATTCAGTAAGATTTTTAAAAATTTAAAGATTATTTATAGATGATACATAACTATTTTTAGCCATTTATTCATTATATAACAAATATATTAATAGTAATATCTTAGAGAAATGTGAAATAAGAATGTAAAGTTATGGTCAAACTAACTTGGTCATTAACTTAATTATCTATAATATATTAAAAGCTACAAGTAGGGGATAAATTTTTTTGGACAATATTGCCCGCCTTCATTTCTACTAATCCTAAAATGCCATTAAGAAGTACACATGATGTATTTTTACTTGTCCTTCAAATAAAGATGTATTGAAATATGTATCAATTAGAAAATGAGTCTTGAAATGTGACTTTTAGAATGTCATGTCATATGACAGGGGTTTTGAAATGTAGTACCTACTCATGTAATAAGACTTATGTTCATGTAATTATTACATTGGGTTCTCTACATTTATCTTGGTTTATTTTTTCTGATTGTTCTTTGTATATTATATATGATTGAAAAATGAATTAGACAAAAATAATTTTATATAAAATATTATCCATCCAATAAGACATTTTTATCTATATATTCTTTTTTAGTATTTAATTATGATTATATTATAAACATACAAACTTTGCTTGAGACTAGCTAGTTATGACATTATTATAGAATTTAAACTTGAAGAGCAAACCTACGAAAAATTCCATTGTTAAGTTAGATAAAACTGATAAATAAAATTGCCACATAAAAATTAAAATATAAATATTACTAAATACAACTAACTACTAAATAACTAATAAATTAAAAAAATATTGATATTAATTAAAAATAATACGTGCAACGCATGTAATGTTGACCTAGTTCTTAAAAATGACTAAAAAACTATAACACCCTACTAGAATGGTTAAATACTATAATTTTAATAAATTTATTTAGAGTCCCAATCATTGACACCTGCTTTTAAAATGTAAGTTTGGTTAGCAATTTGCGCTTACGAGCGTGCAAAAAATGGCCAAATCAAACCTGATCGAACTGAAAAGGACCAGTTTGATCATTTTTAGGTAAAAGTGATTTATTCGGTCTTGGATTTTAAAATTGTGAGTTTTTATTATAATATATGAAAAATTTAGATTTTTTTGAAACATGTATGCATAAACTCATTGGCGAAGTTCTTGAAATTTTTTTGGTGGACTGTAAATACCCATCGAACTGACCAATTATTTTACAGACTGGTTAATTTAGTTTATATACACATAATTGATCGGTTTAGTCATCATTATGATAAAATCATGAATTTTAATTCGATCTAATTTTATATTAAAAATCAAATCAAACCGACCATGCACACTCTTATTTGTGCGAATGAAGCAGTTGAAAAAGATAGTTGAATGTATGCCTTTTAAATCTAGGCGTATCCATCTTATCTGATTTTCGGCTGGTTTTATCAAGCATTTGGAAGATCTATTTTTTTATGTAATATCATCCACTGTATATACAAATTTGTCTACCATAACATAATTATTAAAAACAGATCAGGATCAATATTTAAGTTGAAAAATCAAGCTCATACTTATACTGCACTTTAGAGCTAATGAAAATGATAGATATACTTTAATAATAATTGATACCTTGATGTACAAATTATGTCTCTTCAAACTTAGTGATGAAAACATGTTCAATTTATGTGTAAGAAAGTTCTTCTTAATCAATCCATTAATGCACGTGTGAGAAGATGTGCCAAGAAAATGCATAATGCTAAATCCAGGTAAGAAAGATAACATTGGTTAACATGATTTATACTCTTGATATATTCATTTGTAAAACTATTTTCATCTTATATATCCTTTATTATATTATATATTATTGAAATAAAGTTTCTCAAGAATCATAAAATGAGAAATGTAGTGTCGGATGTTTGGTTGTTTATGCATATGGTTGACTAATAGTACAAAAGACTCAATCAATTAATAAGTACATATTTTTCTTTTAATTTTACAACATATTTAGTGATGTTTCGTATTAACCACTTTACGTTATTACGTGACTAATAATATTTCTAACCATAGTTCTTCCCAAAATAAAAAGTACTAAATTTAAATACTAAACCTCTGAAAAAATGAATTTATACATCATGCGGGTTATAACTCGGATATACGATTTTAATTTTGACTCAAGAGTGTAAGATATATAGGGTGGCAAACGGGCTGGCCCGACCCGGCCGGTCCCGACCCGACCCACGAGAAATATAGGTCGATCCGCATTGATCCCTTGAACGGGCCCGCAACCGTGAACAGTGCTATTGTTAAATGTTAATTTTTTTTAAATTTCTTAGATGAAGAGATTTGAACCTTGGTGGGAAGAAATGAAATGTAGATGAATATCACTAAACTAAATAGAAGTCATGTTGTGAATTTTAGATAATTTTTTATTAGTTTACAATCTCAATATAAAAACTTGTCATGATAATTAAAATAATTATAAAAACTAATAATAACAATTGTTACTCTAACTCTCTAAGTATCATAAATTTATTTTTTATTTATTGAATTTAAGAGTTGCATCACTATGTAAGTGGAGGAGAAAGTTTGATTTATTATCATCAAGTGTAACTATTGCGAGCAAACTTACCATCTACAGATTGGAAGATGAACATGTCATTTGAAAATGCGTTACAATTTTTATCATGGAAGTGGAAGAAAAATTTGAATATTGAGATTGTATTTTTTTTATTTTTGTGTCTTGTTAATTGGTGTTAGGATATGCCCTTAAACCCTTGATGTATTTTTCGTTGATTGAATAAAATATCAATTTAAACAAAAATTATAATCTATTTATTTAACTAAATACATTTATCTCAAAAATATATTTTATAAAGTATTTGACAAAATGTATTGAAAGACAATAAAAAAATAATATGCACAATATTTTCACAAGGGCAAATTGAGAGAGTCGGACTTAGCTCACGGACCTTA
The DNA here is from genome assembly GCA_003255025.1 of Datisca glomerata. Classification (NCBI taxonomy): domain Eukaryota; kingdom Viridiplantae; phylum Streptophyta; class Magnoliopsida; order Cucurbitales; family Datiscaceae; genus Datisca; species Datisca glomerata. Next base: position 1,165,753 of record QANY01005052.1, read on the forward strand.
ACCAATCCGATACTATTCTTTTACACACTGGAGCGATCCAAACTTTTACAGACTACTTCAGTTGGATTCGCGAGCCGAAAAGGGGTATTTTACATGATTTGAATAAGAGACATCGTTTTATTCTATATTTTTTTAAAAATAGAAATTCGAAATAAATGCTAGTTAACAAATGAAAAGAATGAAATTCTCAAATATAAAAAGTTATAAAATGAATTCTAGTTAATTATTATTAATATTATTAGTTATTTATTATTGAAATTATATAGATAAAAGAAAGATAAAAAAATCAAGAATTTATTTATACGTTTTCTTGTTATACTTATTCTTGAAGTAGAAAACGTTTCATCTATTATTGAATAACTTCTTTCAAAAGGGTTTCCGCTTTATCGGTGAATGTATTGGTAGAAAATAACCCAATTACCATCTTTGATAAAGAGGTAAAAGACTAAAATCGTGATTATTGGCGTCACGTTGCGTAAGCTGACAGCTCCAATTTGCAACACGTGAACTTCTTTAGATCGCATCCCGCGTCACGTTCCGCTAAAAGAATAAAGACCAATATATGTCGGCAATCTCAGATACGAATTCAAAAGTGTACTCGCCAGGTAAATAGTGCCACGTGTAAATAGCTTTTGATCATTTCTTTATTTAATGCAGCATGCAATGGTTTCAGTCTTCTAGGGTGCACTGCTTCACTGTGTCAAGCGAGTATACCTCCGTTGTTCAAAAGGAGAGAGTGAGGAGCTGTAACGATTTCAATAATTGGTTTCGCAGTATAAGCTTTTGGAACCGTTAGATCTACATTAATGTATAAAAGTCAAGATTGGATGTGATCCGTTAGATGATTTCGTCTGGAGACTGAATGGCTGGGATTTATTTATGGGCGGCGGGCGACGTGCCCCAATTGGCCTATAAGTAGGACAGCATACTTACCCATTGTGTATCAAATTCGGGCTCGAAGGATATAGGATCCCATCGGCGTCTCTTTTTCTCTCTTTGCGGAGGTGAGCGAAAAAGGGTTATCTAGGGTTTGGTTCGCCTTGCGTTCGGCTGTGCTCGAGATCCAGGTTTCGAGTTGGATTTTTGCGAAGCGTTAGGGCTTTTTTCGTTTCCAACTTTACATTTTGTTTCGTTTCTTTTTAGCTTCGATTTGGTTCCGTCCTGCTCGATCTAGGGTTTTCATTGGGGGTTTGTTCGGGACTCTGTTCAGGATACGGCATCGTAATGTTCTGAATTTCTTTACCTTTTCCGCTCTACGCTTTTTAAGTGAGTTTTGTAAAGGAGAGGGTTGGTTTGCAGTTGCACAAAGAAGTAGGCTGTCGTTCTCTCGAAGGTCCCAAGAGGGGGCTCTTTTTTGGGATTTTTGTGTTGGTATTTGGGGTTTGTGGGACTTCTCAACGTTGTGTTGGCGGCGATTTGTCAGGGTTAGGGCTGCATACTCATTATTTATAACATAAAAGTGGTTTTAGGGAACGTTTACGAATTTATTCATGATGAACATCGTGAAATTTGAATAATTTCTGGAGAATTAGGAAACTTTTAAGCGTATACTGAAAATTTATACTTTGGTAACTTGTACAAACTCGTTTTGGGCTGCTTTGTCAGGCACAAGTTTTAAAGATCATATATGAAGGTACAAACAAAAAAAAAACATTGGGCATTGAAAAATTAACAGAATTGGATTGATCTTATTTTGACGGAAGCTGGGTATCGGCTCGAAATTGTACTTCTAACGGTGCTGGGTATCGGCTCGAAATTGTACTTCTAACGGTATTACCTATGCGACGATAACCGGACAAAACTTATAGACCCAGTTGACATGCGCAATTATTGGGACTTAATCTTATGGCACCAAATGTTCCCATAGAGTTCACTGGTCAGAAGGAATCGAAAAAGTACTCTTTCTCTCAGACAATGGGAAAGTCAAGGAAATACTCTAAAGGGCTGTCATCTGGTTTTGTTCCAGATAACCGGCATGCTGTCGTGACCATTGGTGAATCAGAGGGGTTTGGGAGCTCCGCAAGAGTTGACATTAAAATGAGTGCTTCAGAGGATTCCTATGCTCTTAAACGGAAATGTATGAGCTTGAACTCCGTAGACAGTTTTGGCGTTCCTCTACAAGTTTTGTCACTGTCTAAGATGTCGCAATCTGAACGGAAAGCTTTAGAGTCAAGGTTAAAAATGGAACTTGAACAGATTCGGGATGTTCAAAAGAAAGTTTCGAGTATGTCTTCAAATGTTGTTGATTTGGCACATTCTGCTATTCAGAGTTGCAGTGAGGGGCAAAACAGAGGTTTCCAAGGAAATCATCATAAGTCATCAGAAGTATCAGTCTCACAGGGTAAGAAACCTGGAATATCTGGGCGTAATGGGCCCCGAACAAAAGGTCGTATTGAACCCAAGAAACCGGTTACTGCTTCAACTAGTACCTCAATAGCTTCATTGATGAAACAATGTGAAGCTTTATTGAACCGCTTGATGGCACATCAGTTTGGTTGGGCTTTCAATGTCCCGGTCGACGTGGTGAAGTTCAACATTCCTGATTATTTTACCATTATAAAGCATCCAATGGACTTGGGCACGGTGAAGACCAAATTAATCATGGGTAGATATTCAAGCCCTCTGGAGTTTGCTGCAGACGTGCGGCTTACTTTTTCAAATGCAATGACTTACAATGCTGCTGGAAATGATTTTCATTTCATGGCGGCTACACTTAATAAATATTTTGAAGCAAGATGGAAACCTTTCGAGAAAAAGATTCCATTAGCAACTGATATGCCTTCGAGAGAAGCAAATCATGTGGAAAATGAAGCTACTATGGGCGTGTCACCTTTAAAAAAGATGAAAGTCACCTCAGATGACTTCAGTATCCGGCCAGGCACTGGTAGGCAAAGAGTGACGGACGAAGAGAAACATAAGTTGAGCATTGAATTGGAGGATTTGCTGGCAGAATTGCCTGAAAGCATCATTGATTTCTTAAAGGAGCACAGATCTAGTATAGATGGGACCAGTGAAGATGAGATTGAGATTGATATTGATGCCCTTAGTGATGATACCTTGTTCTCGTTAAGGAGGCTTTTAGATGACTATTTGTTAAATAAGCAGAAAAACCAAGCAAAGGCTGAAATCAGTGAATCGGAGGTATCTTCTCTCTTTTGTTTCTTGTTTGCATTTGCTGAGAAGAGATTTGCATGCAGCGAAATTGCTATGTGCAATACGTTCTCTTTTCATTGATTTCATCATTGCTTTCTGCAGCATCCTAATGATTCAGTTATTAACAATTCATCAAGGCAATTTTCTGAAGGTAATATTCTTGACATGACATCTTGTATACATTTTAACATTTTTGTGTTGTTTCACTGAGAATGTTTTGTGTTGTTTAACCAATATGATTCTTTGGCTCGCGGGTGGAATCTCATTTCTTGTAATTTCTCAGGCAATGACCCTGTTGATGAGGACGTGGATATTGTTGGTGGAAATGATCCTCCATTCTCAAGCTATCCTTCGTTACAGATAGAGAAAGATGCTACTCGTAAAAGTAGTAAAAGTAGTAAATGCAGTAGTTCTAGTATCTCAACTAGTGCATCGGGCTCTTCATCCAGTGGTTTGTGTTTCAATTATAATTTTATACTTTGGTTTTTTTCCATTGGAGCTGAAATTGAGAAATCCATTATGTGCTCTGCTCTTTCTGGATCAGGGATCTGGAAAATACATGATTCATATTTATTTCTAAAGTCATAGTTACAATATGGAGTCATGCACGTTTTAAAGCATCTAGGATGACGTTCCACACCATATTTTAGATCGCTGGCGTTCCTATCTTTTCAAAGCACCATGACTCTTTTCATATTCATGTTTGCTTATTTACTTATTTATGTGATTGACTATTGAGGTGAACTGGAATTCTGGGATCTTGTACTGGAGCTTTTTAGGTGGTACAAGCTATCTAGGCTTAAGTAGCACTCGTGGTGTAACCATTTTAGGCCCATGATACTAACAATTTGTGAATCTAATTGTGCTATTTTATGCCATTATAGTGGTTACTTAGAGCATAGCTTTGTCTGGTGCCTTTTTGCAACTAATTTTTGCTCTTAGTAACCACTATAATGGCGTAAAATACCACAATTAGCTACACAAATTGTTAGTATCATGGGCCTAAAATGGTTACACCACGAGTGCTACTTAAGCCTAGATAGCTTGTACCACCTAAACAGCTCCAGTACAAGATCATAGCTTTGTAGTATTTTACGCCATTATAGTGGTTACTAAGAGCATAGCTTTGTCTGGTGCCTTTTTGCAACTAATTTTACGTCAGTATGTATGTAATGTTGCTACTTGCTATTGTAAGGTGTAGGATTCTGAATATGGCTTTTGCACTCTTGATATATTTTTTCTGATCAGTCACTATTATTGATATACTTGTTAGTCTGGTTCACTGATACAATAAATTGGTAGGGTGGGATTAACTCTCCCGATGGGTTATGAAATTCCTCCAAGTCAACTTTTGAGAGCTAGTTATTGTTATTCTGACGTTTCAAGTGTCAGCCACAAACGTTTTCTCACATTTGATCAAATTGTTATTTTGGCTGTCTCCTATTCGTTTTAAAGGGTATCGGTACATAGATAATGTCTAACAATTTTTGGATTATTCATGTCGCTGCTATTAATTTCAGTGTCTTAAAAAACTAAGGCTTACGCATTGAGGCTCACCTCCATATGATTTTATTAAAGAATGCCTCAATGCTTAAGCCTCGGGAGATAGAAGAAAGGGGCTAGCCTCTGTAATTGTTATTTTGATCGTCCCATGTTCGTTTTAAAGGGTATTGGTACATAATGTCTTAGAATTTATGAATTCTTCATGTTGCTGCTATCGATTTCAATGTTTTAAGAGACAGGCTTACGCCTTGAGGCTCACATCCATGTGATTTTATTGAAGAATGCCAACGCTTAAGCCTCGGGAGATAGAAGAAAGAGGCTAATGGTTAGCGGCTAGCCTCTCTATGATGAGGCTTATGTCTTCAAGCCTTCTGCCTTGAGGCTTAAGCCTTAATTGTTTCTATATTTTTTCTTATATTTTGATTGATTACTTGTTGTGAAACCTATTCTTCTTTTCTTTCAAAATAATTTATTTATTTTAATTTCATGATTGCCTTTATCCAAAAGAAAAACCTTAAGATATATACTTTTCCTTTTAAAAAGACTCGATGCCCATTTAACAAGAAAATTTAATAGATATAATTCCTCCCGTCTTGAATCACAATTACATCACAAAAAGAACGTACATTGTTATGTTGAAGTTAGATAAAAAATAATGCCCTTCAAGTTACAAAACCAATATGACAGTTCTTATATTCCTTGTAATCTTTTGTAGGATTATTTTCATCACAAAACAGTAAATCTTATCTCCAATTTCACGATTTAATTGCTTTGGATAATGGATGGCTACGATCATGATCTAGAGATGATGTTTACTATTATTTTGTTTAATGTAAATCTATATGATTGACATTATTATATGTGAACTCTTATCTTTTGCTTTAAATGAGGCTTGCGCCTCGTCTCTATAAAGTAAGAACGCCCTAAGCCCGCTTTTAGATAATGGATGGCTTTGATCATAATCTAGAGATGATGGTTACTATTATTTTGGTTAACGTAAATCTGTATGATTAACATTATTTTATACGAACTTTTGCTTTAAATTGAGGCTTACACCTCTCCTCTATAAAGTAAAACGCCCTAAGTGGCTTTTTGCATTTGAAAACATTGATTAATTGTCTGTCTTCCGATATGATGATATCATTGTAGATATGTCAAATATTGTTTAATGTGTCATGTACTGTTACTGTCATTTTCGTTGTCTGAGTTTTATTCCATTTTTTCTTCAATTTTCGTTGGTTTTGGAAATAGAATGTTAAAATGGTGACCATTTTTCTGCAGACTCTGGTTCTGGCAGTTCAACTGAAAGTGAAACTCATGCTACTAAAGCTGTAGGATCTGTCAGCATTACAAAGGTGTGCATTGAGATCTTAAATGTTGATTTATAGACTTTTCTCTTATTTAAGAGGCACCTCTCTCTCTCACACACACACATCCATGCAAGCACATAGTTATGAACTCTATCAAAGAGTTGAAAATAATTTCTCCCATCAAAATTTCATATACAACTTGTTGTGACAGGAAATCTCGGGGGTCAATACACTTTCCAATCAAAATAGAGGTGATCTTTGGTGATTTGGAAAATTGAAAATGTCTTAATTTGTATGCGTGTAGAGTGTGATAGTTTTACTTGTGCCTGCGAATTTATGGAGCATATTGTACTGTATTGCTGTACGGATTCAGGAAATGGAGTTGAATTAATTGAGGAGAATTCCCGTCCCGAACCAATATCTCTCAAGACAGATGACAATGAAGAGGGTAAGAATGAAACATCATGAAGAAAACTGTCTGCTCTTAAAGTTATGGGGCTTCATCTTACCCTTCCTGCTATAAAATTATAGGGGAGAGTGCTCCACTTGAGAGGCAAGTCTCTCCCGAAAAGCTATATCGTGCAGCCCTTTTGAGGAACAGGTTCGCCGACACCATACTTAAAGCTCGAGAAAAGGCACTTGAAAAGGTTGGTTGAAAAATTGAGATTTCTACTAGTAGCTACTTGAAAAGGTTGGTTCAAAACTGCATCCATTGTTGATATGCCATGTGTGGCTCAGGTTGAGAAGATGGACCCTGAAAGACTTAGAATTGAGAGAGAGGAGCTTGAGAGGCGGCAAAAAGAAGGTTTTTTATTTGTACATCAAAGCTTGAAATTTGAATTATCTCCCCCCC
>QANY01005052.1:1172589-1195727 GCA_003255025.1 Datisca glomerata
CCCCCCCCCCCAAAAAAAAAAAAAATTAATAAAAAAAGGATTAGAAGGTGAATTTGAATCCCCCCACTCCCTGGAGACTTAGATAAGAAGGTCCTTTAGCTTTGCTGATATTTTACCTTTTTCTTTCTACTGTTTGGGTAATTTTCTCTATAGAAAAAGCACGCCTACAAGCGGAAGCTAAGGCGGCGGAAGAGGCTCGACAGAGAGCTGAGGCTGAAGCTGCAGCTGAAGCTAGAAGAAAGAGGGAGTTGGAGAGAGAAGCTGCACGCCAGGCATTGCAAATGGTAAGGATGATACATACAACATCAAATGGTGGAAACTAATTTGTCTCATGCAATTAACATTCTGGCATTTTACAGATGGAAAAGACTGTAGAGATTAATGAGAACAGTAAGTTCTTGGAAGATCTAGAACTGTTTACGGCCTCCAATGATGAACCTATACCAACTTTTGTGGAGGAGGCGAGTCCAGATCATTCTCAGAAGGGATTAGGTAGTTTTAAGTTACAGGGGAGTAGCAACCTCTTAGAACAACTAGGCTTGTACATGAAGATGGATGAAGAATATGATGAGGATGAAGGGGAGCGGCCCCATGATGATCGCAAACCAGTAAATGATGGCTTGTGCGTGAAGATGGATGAAGAATATGATGAGGATGAAGGGGAGCAGCGACCCCAGGATGATCCCAAACCAATAAATGATGTGGAAGATGGAGAAATTGACTGATGAAGATTTTTACCCATTTTCTTGCTTGGAGAAGGCAAGAAAGGAGCAAGTGTTCTTGATGATCAGTGGGCAACATATGCCGTATATTGCGACGCTTGTGGACCATGAGGTTGTTGGTTATATCCCAATATCTGTTATCAGGAGGTAGCCTCAGAAGATGAGAATGATGAAGGTGAGGTAATGGTAACTTGATGAACTTGCTACTGTTAAGATTTGGGAAAAAAGTAATGGGTTTGGATTTTGTTTTCGGCTGTTGGTTTTGCATCCGAATATGGCGAAAGAAAATGCGATGTAATCAATCCCACTTCATTTATTTTCTTGGGAGGGGATGTGTTTGGGAATGGGCTTTGGAGTGGGAGGGAATGATAACCTGGATTCAATTTTTGTCTGTAAAAAGATCCATACATGTACTGTAACAAAGTCATAATCCTTGAGATTGTTGGGGATGTGGCTCGTTATCTTAAAAAAAGAAAAAAAGAGAAAAAAGCTGAAACAACAGCTATTCATTGTATTCTTCGCTTCGCTTTACCCCTTAATCATTGTAAGGAAGAAAAGACCAATTCTCTTCTGTCATGTTTGGATAAATGTTATGGTGTTTTCGTTTCTGGCGGATCTTTGTTTTTTTATTCCAGTGACAATATTTTTTTAATTTTAGGCACAAGATCCTTGTCAGCCACCCCAAATAGAAAAACAAAGTAAAAGAGGAAATGAAATCCAAACAATTGTATTCAACTGACCATTCTGATTTTATTCTTTTGATAATGGAGTAAATTTCTTCGCATGATCAGTGGGTGTAGTAGTCGGAACTGATTGGAGGGAGGAAAAAAACCCTCCAAGATGCCTAAACGGTGTAGCGCATTACTCTTGTGGTCTACTTTAGAATAACAATAGAGACTTTTATAAACAGCATTTTGTCATGGAAACTAACGAATAATTTTAAATGGAAAAGCATGTGTAAATTTTAATGGTTGAATGCGAGATTAGAGTTTAACAACAATTTTAACAGGGCGTACTCATCTTAGTTCTCTCCACTAAAAAAACTAGGGAAATTCTTATAAAGGTTCATTGTGTTGTTTTAAGTATATTAAGACCATTTAGAAAGGTTTGCGATTTTTATACAATAAAAGACATATCTGCTCTTATAATCAAGAAATTTCATTTGAGTCCCCTCCCCCAAGCTTCTCCCAAAATCCTTCTCTGCCAAACTCTTCTCTACGAAACCCCTCTGCTAGAGAAACCCCTATGCGATTCCCTTGTCTCTTCTTCCCTTCATCTCTGTGAAACCCTTGTCTCCAGTGAAGCTACGCCTCGTGTTTCACTTCGTCTCAGTGATAACGTCATTTGTCTCTAGAAGTCGTGCGATTACCGTTCGATAGTGTCTGCGATTAGCATTCGATAGTGTCTGTAATAACCGCGTGATTACCGTTCGATAGTGTCTGTGATTACTGTGTGTTTCCCTTCGTCTCTGCGATAGTGTCCTTTGTCTCCAAACCCTTCTCCTCCAGCGAAGCTGTCTCCTATAGCGACGCCGAAGCTTCTCTCTTCGACCAGGTATGGCTTCACCCCTTTTTATATCTTTTGATCAACATCGTGCTAGTTGATTTCTGCTGATTTTAATTGAAGTTGATTTGTTTTATGGATTTGTAGCAATAGCTAGCTATTCTTTAATCTTTACCATCCAAAGTTATACATGTTTTTTTTTTCTGGTTTTAATCGTGCTAGTTGATTTTTGCTGATTTTAATTGTAGTTGATTTGGAGCATGATAACATATATAAACTACTTGATGAAAGAATGCCCAATTGTTCAACATACGACTTGAGAATGACAGATAATGCTGGATGAGACATTGATATCTGTATACCTAATCGTTCTTACTGTATTACTTTTGGTTAATTTAAGTTGTCATTGAAGACTATACTTCTCCATTCTTGGTCCAATCTAAGTTTCAATGTTATAGGTTGCTCAGAATAAGACATATCAGTCCATATTAGAGTTTGGCTAAGAACATGTTTGGGGGGCATGAGAGAAAGATGATTCCACCAACAAGACTATGCTCAAGTTGGCAGTAAGTTATGTGTGTTAAAAATACTCTTGCTTTCTTGAATCTTGTTATACCCAACATTTACTTTGCAAAAAATCAAGATAGTTTGGTTCCTTAATCGGATTATGCTGCTTCTTGCTTATTCATTATGTGGAATATTGTACTTAATAGTGTTATAATTTTCATTATGCATGTTGTCTACTAATCTCTACCATACTTGATGTTTGGTTTATTCAAATTCATATTTTATCAGATCTTCATCCATGCGGATTTTTTCGAGAACAAAGTACTTTTTTATTTATATTAGCTTTCCTATTCTTATACTATAATGCTGACTAGAATTCAACTCTTTTAAGTTAATCAATGACACTTATATGTTCTTATTTGATCACATCCATTATATTAAATCTTGCAGATGAAAAACATCGACTTAATGATGAAAGTAAATGAGGATGAGTTTAACACGACTAGGATAAGAATATTATCAAAGCTAAATGATTGTTGTGAGAAAATTTGATCAAAGCTTTCTCAAAAGGAGAAGCATATGTTGAGAGGTACATGCTTTGGAGACCTCATTCTAGATTTGGATCAAATACAATTTTCTGGTCAACTTATACATAATATTTTGTCGAGAAGAGTTGTTGAGGGGACAAGTAAAGATGAGTTATAGTTTAAGATTGGTGGAAAAGGAGTGAGATTTTCGAGAGTAGAGTTTGCTCTTGTCACCGGTCTTCTTTAGAAGTCGGAATATGATTATCCTAAATTCAAAGATGGTGAAAAGGGGTGTCGATTGTCAGATATATATTTCAACGGAAGCACCTCAATAAGTAAAGGTCATCTTGAAGAGACGTATGCTAAGTGCAACATTAAAAATAACGTAGTGAACTATAACCTGTGGCTTCAATGATTCCCATCCTTTTGCACAACTGTGACTTTTATAAAGCACAGACCAAAATAACACCCATTAATACACCTTGGCCGATTACAACATCAAAGTTCCGCAACAAGAAGCTAGGTAAGCCTCATTGTTTATGTGATAAGCTACCATCACTTAGTATATATTTGATTATTTGACATTCATTTTATTGTGTACATATAGGTGCGACTGCGACATGTTTGCATTGAAGTTTATAGAGTTGTTGTGTTTGGGTCAGGACTTATCTGGATGTATTCAAAGTAGAATGACTGAGCTTTGAGAGAAGATAACAGTTGATATTTTTTTATCATGGACTCATGGGCATGACATTGAAGACTCTAGATTTTAGGATGATTATTATGCTATTAGAGAGTTGTATTTGGATATGATGTTAATCAATGTTGATGTGTTATAACTTTCATAATGTAAATCATGGAATACAAATATTGTGAATCTTTTTTAGAATTTGAATATGCTTAGATATTGTTGTCTCTGTTAGGAATTTGAATCTGTTTAGCTATAGTTATGTCTCTGTTAGGAATTTGAATATGCTTATATATTATTCTGTTTTGAGATGATATTATATTGTTAATGCATGAATGAATTTTCTGTTTTAAGATGATCTTATATTGTTAATGCAGGTTGTTTGAGATGTGATAATTACAGACCCTATGTTGCCCTGTTTCTATTTGCTCTGCTAGACTACGGCCTAGCAGACAATATTCTACTAGACCATGGTCTAGCAAGTGTTAATTTTAACATAAAATTGCTAGAACATGGTCTAGCAGAATATTTTCTGCTAAACCATGGTCTAGCAACATGGCATATGAAAAATTATTTATGTTTTCAGTTGATCTTTTATTGTTAATGCAGGTTATTTGAGATGTCATAGTTACATACATCATTTGTCCTGTTTCTGTTTGCTCTGCTAGATCGTGGTCTAGGAGACAATAATCTACTAGACCATGGTCTAGCAAGCGTTAATTTTAGCACAAAACCACTAGACCATGGTCTAACAGCCTGACATATGAAAAATTATTAATGTTTTCAAAATATTTTCTGTTAGACCATAGTATAGCGACCTGACATATGAAAGAAATAATTAATTGAGTCATATAATGTAAATAATTGAGTCACATAATTATCATTATCATTATCAACATATTTACAAAACACGTTTTCACACAAAAAAATGCTTTGATCTATTAACAGCTTCATATAAGTTCATTGATGTTACAAATAATGTCATTGCATTGGTAACTCTCTGACACATCTCTTCTTCATCCCATGTTGTTAGAGTGGTGGTCATCTCATTGGCAATGGTTCGATGCTTATAAAACCTGTTGAAGCATATCTTGCACATAATCAAGCATACCTGTTATTGAAAACTGACGAGCATGTTTCAAGACATTGTTCACAGAATCCATTTCATTTGAGATCATCATATCATAACGTAGACCGCCAAACTTACAACGAGCCCATCAATCAAAACCAGAAGTAGTCAAGTATGAACTAGCAGCAGAGTAAGAATCTTTGATCGCCTCCATTATTTCGTCAAACTCTGATGTGCTATAAGTCTTTGCAGCAATGAAGAACAAAGCTACCAAAGTCTCATTCTTGATATCACAGGTTTTATGCATGTGCGAGACCCATTTATCGATGCACCAAACGCAACAAATAAGTACTTGAACTATTCTTCATTATCACACTTAATAGCATCATTGTACTAGGGTTGTTCAACTCTAGCATGAAAAAATATGATGGGAGTAATGCAAAAAATTCCTTAGGACAACCCCTTACTGATTCTAAGACACTTTCTCTTGCCCTCCAAGCCTTACCAAAGCTTATATTTACACCAAACTCTCTTCTTACATCATCGATAATGTCTTTTGACCTATAAACACGTCTGACTCCTTCATACTTTGATTTTATACATGCTTCACTTCTACACATAAATGAGTTCTCAATTTAGTAGGACCATAATTCTTGTCAATAAACCACCAAAGATTCTCATTGTCGATGATCTCTACAGGTTGAGCTAAACATGTTTTAACCAAGAACTTCATATGTAGCCGATGTAGGAGATATGAGCCATCTACACATCCAAAAGGAACCAAGACCAGAAGATGCGACATTGAGACCTGAAGGTAACCGAGGAACCACTATTCAAGACCACGCAGACCGATAACCATTAGAGAAGAAGAGATAGGCATCACACGCTAGTTACTAGTACCCCGACAACTGCCACCTGATCCAACCGGGAAAGCTGGAACCGTGCTATCTTTAACCCCCAGCTCTATCTCTTGTTTTGGTTTTGTCCTTTAGGCATCTCTTAAGGGATGACCGGTCTATTTCTTTTTGGTTTGACACCTCTTAGAAACTGGAAAAGAGACCTTAGGTTATTGGGCATACCTTTCACAGCTAGATTAAAATCCGTGAGCGATAAGATTAATTTACATATAAATTTCACACAATTGTATGAATACTATGGTCTAGGAGTCTATTCATATACTATACTATAGTCTAGCAATCTAGTCTAGCAGTATAGCCATATACTAGACTATAGTCTAGCGGTCTAACAATGAAAAAATCAATTAATATATTGATGTTTGCTACACTTGAACTTAAATGTGTGTGAGTAAGATTAATTTACATATAAATTTCACACAATCGTATGAATACTACAATCTAGTAGTCTAGCCATATACTATACAACAATCTAACAATCTAGTCTAGCAGTCTAGTCATATTCTAGATTATAGTCTACAAACTAGTCTAGTGGTCTAGCAATATACTAGACTATAGTATAACATTAAACTCTATCCAAATGGCCTTCATATCATTACACAATGTTATATGATAAAGTTTAATGATATGAAGGCCATTTGCATTATTAAAGATATTAAGACCCTTATTTCTGTTGCACTGCTAGACTATTATGTTAGACCATGGTCTAGCAAGTCTTAATTTTAACACAAAACTGCTAGACCATGGTCTAGCATAATATCCTCATACCCTCCACTAACAAAAATACTAAAATTATTGGGTTTATCATCAACAACCCTAAATGTGATAAATCCAATAATTTTAGGGTTTGTGTTAGTGGAGGATATGAGGATATTGGGTTTATCATCAACCACCACTATGTAAAATATCGGGTTTATCATGAACCACCACTATGCAAAATAGATTCTTTGGAGTCCACCACTTTTTTATGCTATACCCACCTTTTAGGGTTGTTGATGATAAACCCAATAATCTTAGGGTTTGTGTTAGTAGAGGATATGAGGATATTATGCTAGACCATAGTCTAGTTATTTTGTGTTAAAATTAAGACTTGCTAGACCATGGTCTAGTAGAATAGTCTAACAATGCAACATAAATAGGGGTCTTAATATCCTTAAAACAATCCAATGTGTCTTCATATCATTAAATTCTATCATATAACATTGTTAATGATATGAAGACCATTTGGATATAGTTTAATATTATACTATAGTCTAATATATTGCTAGACCACTAGACTAGTTTGTAGACTGTAGTCCAGAGTATATGGCTAGACTGCTAGACTGTAATATAGTATATGGCTAGACTGCCAGATTGTAGTATTTAGACAATTGTGTGAAATTTATATGTAAATTAATCTTATCCATACACATTTAAGTCAAGAGTAGCAAACATCAATATACTAATTGATTTTTTTTATTAGACTGCTAGACTATAGTCTAGTATATGGCTAGACTGCTAGATTAGATTGCTAGACTGTAGTATAGTATATGGCTAGACTATAGTATTCATACAATTGTGTGAAATTTATTGTAAATTAATCTTATCGCTCATTACATTAGCTACGTATGAAGTTCTTGGTTAAAACATGTTTAGCTCAACCTGTGGAGATCATCGACAATGAGAATCTTCAGTGGTTTATTGACGAGAATTATGATCCTGCTGAATTGAGAACTATTTTATGTGTAGAAGTGAAGCATGTCACCGTATATCCACTTTGTAGTAGAAACTCAGGTTATTGGTGCATGAATAAAATCAAAGTATGAAGGATTCAGTCGTGTTTATAGGCCAAAATACATTATCGATGATGCAAGAAGAGAGTTTGGTGTAAATATCAGTTATGGAAGGCATGGAGGGCAAAGAACGTGCCTTAGAATCAGTAAGGGGTTCCCCTGAAGAATTTTTTACACTACTCCCATCATATTGTGCCATGCTAGAGTTAACCAACCTTGGTACCGTGACGCAAATTGAGTGTGATGATGAAGAACGGTTCAAGTACCTATTTGTTGCGTTTGGTACATCGATAAATGGGTTTCGTACATGTATAAAACCTATGATATCAAGAGTGAGACTTTGGTAACTTTGTTCTTCATTGCTGCAATGATTTATAGCACATCAAAGTTTGATGAAATAATGGAAACGATCAAGGATTTTTACCCGCTACTAGTTCATACTTGACTACTGCTGGTTTTGATCGATGGGCTCGTTGTAAGTTTGGTGGTCTACATTATGATATGATGACCTCAAATGTAGCAGAGTCCGTGAACAACATTTTGAAGCATGCTCGTCAGTTTCCAATAATGGGTATGCTTGATTACATGCAAGATATGCTACAACGTTGGTTTTATTAGCGTCGAGCCATTGCCAATGAGATAACAACCACTTTAACAACATGGGATGAAGAAGAGATGCGCTAGAAAGTTACCAATACAATGACATTATTTGTAACATCAGTAAACTTAAACGAACTTGTTAATAGATCAAAATATTTTTTGTGTGTAAACATAATTTATAAATATGTTGATAACGATATTAATAATTATGAGACTCAATTATTTAAATTATGTGACTCAATTAATTATTTCTTTCACGTGCCAGTAGAAAACATTATGCTATCGAACGGTAATCACGCTATAGTCGCAGACACTATCGAACAGTAATCGCGCGACTTCTAGAGACAAAAGATATTATCGCAGAGACGAAGAGAAACGCAAGGCGAAGTTTCACTGGAGACAAGGGTTTCACAGAGATTAATGGAAGTATAGAAAGGGAATCGTAGAGGGGTTTCTTTGGTAGATGGGTTTCGTAGATAAGAGTTCGGCAGATAGGGTTTTTGGGAGAAGCTTGGGGGAGGGGACTCAATCAAATTTTTTATTATAAGGGGTAAATATATCTTTTACTATATAAAAACACAAACCTTTCTAAAGGGTCTTAATATACTTAAAATAACACAAATGGTCTTTATATCCCTAAAATCTGTTTAGAGGGCCCTGCTATGGAAATTTCCCCCAAAACTACACATCTTTATAAAAATTAAGGGATTTTTAAGTGTATATACAATCTAACAAGTACTAATTAAAATAATTTCACCAAATAGAAACTATTAAAATAACACATTTTTGGTTAAAAATAGTTTACAGTAAATTAAATGCCATAAATATCCTTAATCAAGTTGGAAAAAATAACATTCAAAAAAGATATAAATAATCAAATATTAACAAGTTAATACAATAAATAATGACAAGTTAATACAATTAATAATCAAAAGTTACGTGTTTCTTTGTTTGCTTGTGAAGGATCCCAAACAAAAAAATAATCAGAAATAAAAAAAAACTACTCCAAAGGGTAAATTAGTCCATAAAAAATAGTTATAGAAAAATTTATAATAATTGTCAAAATTGCAAAAATACATAAATCAATGACATTAATCTAAACATGTGTACAAAACTTATTGAACACTATAATTTCCATAAGTTTAAAGGGAAATTCCCATAGAAAGACCCTCTAGACAGATTTTAGATATGTAAAGACCCTTTATGTTGTTTTAAGCATATTAAGACCCTTTAGAAAGTTTGTAATTTTGTTATATAGCAAAAGACATATTTACCCTTAAAAAAAAAGTTCCATTTGAGTCCCTTCCCCCATTCTTCTCCCAAAACACATAACTTCCAAACTCTTCTCTACGAAACCCTTTGCCAAAGAAACCCCTCTGTGATTCCCTTGTCCCTGCTTCCCTTCATCTCTGTGAAAACCTTGTCTCCAGTGAAACTTTGCCTCACGTTTCTCTTCGTTTCTACGATAATGTCATTTGTCTCTAGAAGTCGTGCGATTACCGTTCGATAGTCTCTACAATTATCACGTGATTACTTGCAATTATCGTTCGATAGTGTCTGCGATTACCGCGTGTTTCCCTTCACCTTTACAATAGTGTCCTCTGTCTCCTAACCCTTCTCCTCCAGCGAAGCCGTCTCCTCTAGTGACCTCCAGCGAAGCCGAAGCTTCTCTCTCCGACCAAGTATGGATTCACCCCTCATAATTCCAGGTGAATGCGAAGGGTAAAATAGTCTATGTAGGTATAATATAACAACTTAATCTGGGTCAAGATCCTAATTCCCAAGTCTTTTTCTTTATTTGGAAAAGTCGCAATCTAATTTGTCATCGTCTTCATCTTATCTCAGAGCTTTCCCCTTCGCGCTCTCATTGATTCGCTTCGGTTCCTCAGAGCTGAACGTGTTAGAAAAAGCCCTATCTCTTTGATTTTTGTTTGTTTCTCGAGAAAATGTCGGGGAAAGGAGCCAACGGTCTGATAATGGGCAAGTTCGCCTCCTCTAACAAGGACAAGGACAAGGACAATAAGAAGCCTGTTTCTCACTCCTCTCGTGCTGGTCTACAGGTCCCTCTATTTGTCTCCACGTCTCTGATATATGTGAGTGTTTCCTACTTAAGGTCATTTCTCTATATTTCTGAGTGTGCGAGTATTTCACATGTGGTTTGACTTTGTTAGCATAGAAACAGTGGGGGTGAAAAAACTTGAAATTTAATTGCTTAAGTTGTTAAGGATCAATACTATATTAGTGTATATACTTTTCAAGGAGAAATATTAGAAATTTAGCATGTTTTTTTCTGATTTGTTAAGCTTCTTGTTTACAACCCGTTGTTTCTCTGCTTGATATGTTTAATATTTTCTAATGAGACCTTTTTTTTTGTTAATGTTGCTTTAAAATATTTTTGCTGCCTATAAAATGTAAGGGTTGAGTGTGGGTAAAGGTCAACTTGAAGAGATGTATGATAAGTGCTAGATAAAATATAGCGTAGTGAACTACAACATGTGGCTTCAATGATTTTCATCCTTTTACACAACTATGACTTTTATAAACCACAGACCAAAATAACATCCTAGTGTGTCTGGGTCAGGACTTATCTAGATGTACTCAAAGTAGAATGACTGAGCTTCGAGAGAATATGATAGTTGATATTTTTTATTAGGGGCATGACATTGAAGACTCTAGATTTTAGGATGTTTATTATGTTATTAGAGAGATGTATTTGGATAAAATGTGAATCAATATTGATGTATTAGAACTTCCATAATGTAAATCATGGAATACAAATATTGTGAATTTGAATATACTTAGATATTGTTGTCTCTGTTAGGAATTTGAATCAGCTTATAAATTACTCTGTTTTGAGATGATATTATACTGTTAATGCATGAATAGATTTTTTGTTTAAATGATTTTATATTGTTAATGTTGGTTGTTTGGGATGTCATATTTATAGACTCTATATTGCCCTGTTCTTGTTTGCTTTGCTAGACTGTGGCCTAGCAGACAATATTCTGCTAGACCATGATCTAACAAATGTTAATCTTAACACAAAATTGCTAGACCATGATCTAGCAGCCTTTCATATGAAAAATTATTTCTGTTTTCAGTTGATCTTCTATTGTTAATGCAAGTTGTTTCGGATGTCATAGTTACAGATCCCATATTGCTCTGTTTTTGTTTGCTCTGCTAGAACGTGGTCTAGCAGGCAATATTCTACTAGACCGTGGTCTAGAAAGTGTTAATTTTAGCACAAACTGCTAGACCATGGTCTAACGACCTGACATATGAAAAATTATCTATGTTTTTAATTGATCTTATATTGTTAATACAGATTGTTTCAGATGTCATAATTACAGACCTCATATTGCCTTGTTCCTATTTGCTCTGCTAGACCATAATCTAACAGACAATAATCTGTTAAACCATGGTCTAGCGAACTGACATATGAAAAAAATAATTAATTGAGTCACATAATGTAAATAATTGAGTCACATAATTATTATTATCATTATCAACATATTTATAAAAGCATATCTTGCGCGTGATCAATTATACCCGTTATTAGAAACTGACGAGCATGTTTCAAGTCATTGTTCATAGACTCTACTACATTTGAGGTCATCATATCATAACGTAGACCACCAAACTTACAACGAGCCCATCTGTCAAAACTAGCTTATTGATTCTCATATAACATGCTTACTGATGCTCATATAGTACGCTTACTGATTCTCAAGTGCAAGTACTAAATTTGCTAAAATTTGTACAAAATTTGACAATTCAAACATTTAATATAATTGTGACATATCAAGCTTGCCAATAATTAGAAGTCTATCAGTCTAGTCTAGCAGTATAATTATAAAGAAATCGATTTGAATATTGATGTGTATAGGTAAAGATTAATTTAAAATTAAATTTCACTCAATCATGTGAATGCTATAGTCTAGCAGTCTAGCCATATCATATACTATAGTGTAGCCATATACTAGACTATAATCTAGCAATCTAGTCTAGTAGTACACTAGACTACAGTATAACATTGTGAAATATCAACTCATATAAATCAGTAATACAAAAATTTGATTTTTATATATACATATTGGAATTTTCTAACTCAAATGCACAATAACTAAGTGAACATCTAACAAAAAAAATTCTCAACAAGTTTAAAGTTTGTGTGGATGAAAAATATGAGTACGGGTTTGCATCAATGGAGGAAACGAGTGAGAAGTTGAGTGAATGAATGATAAAATAGAACCAAAAAATAGAATGAGAAAGGGGTTCATGTGAAGATGCTGGAAAAATGGAGAGAAAATAAAATAAAAGAGAAACAAAATTAAGTGAGAAATTATAGGGTCCATGTGTCTTAAAATAGAAATGGCACAATTGGTTCTCGACAAAACTGCAAAAATGACCAATTTTCTAGCTCAAGTCGTAAAAATATCTGAAAATTTTTTTATTGCAAATATGGCCGAGAATATGGTAAATAAATTATTTACTATGTGTAATTTTGATAAATAAATGCGGGCATATTTAAGTTATTTTTACAAAAAACAGTAATTTTTATATTCTTTTCCATTGATTCTTTTTACATAAGTTAAATTTATTTTATATCGTTAAAAAATCTATGAGGTTTGAACCTAAAAATTTGTCTGTTTAAACAGTCCTGATGTCATTTCTCTCTCTCATTTCTTTCGCGAACAATTTCTCATGAGAATACGGAAATCAACAAATCCTTTGTGAAAACTTTCTTCCTCTCCCTCTCTCCTCCAACTTTCGATTTTGCCAAGTTTCGGATTTGGGCTCTTTGGGGGATTGTACTGCCCCCCCTCTCTCTCACTGTGTTTGTGGATGGCTGCCTCCATTGCCTTCAACTCCCTCGCAACTCCGGCGAAATCCTCATCCTCCTTTCGTCCCATTATTCACAGACCTTAGCCTCCACTCTCTTTTCTCTGCTGCTCTCCCCTCGGCTTCCATCCTTCCAAGCTTTTTCTCCCGACGCTTATTCTCCTCTTTCTCCTCTGGTAAATTTTCATCTTCCTTTTTCTTTCTTCTGATTTCCACTGTGGTCTTAGGTTCTTCTGATTTTTAAAAAATCTTTTGCCGTTGTTTAGTTTTTTCCTTGCATCTTCCTGCCCCACGAAAAAAAGCGCTTGCTTTTCTTTTCATGATATAGAGTGAGCACATGTTGTCATGGTCCTATTATGCGAGCTCGATCATGGCACATGGTGTCGAAAGTCGACGAGTGTTTATCTGTTGTTTTACAGAGATGAATGGCATGAACAGGAATTATAGCACAGGTTGCCACAGCTGAGCAATCAAGAGGCATCGCAGCTCAAAATGTCGAAGTTCCAGTTGTAATTGTCACTGGAGCTTCTAGGGGAATTGGAAAATCTATTGCCTTAACTCTTGGGAAAGCTGGCTGTAAGGTATTTAACATGTTTCTGTTATCGTCGACGAAATGCCATGGTACAGTATGTCGTTGATTTTACTTGGTGCTTATGGCTGTGATGCAAAAGTCTTTAAGCATTCTATCTTTTCTTTCTATACCGATGCATCAAATCTAGAATTTTGTTCGACGTTTAATATAAATTGTGTTGCCTAGATGATCCAAGTTTAATTTAACGTACAGTAACTATGAATTAATTGTCCCAAATGCGTCTGCTTCTGAAAGCCTGGATTTTGAAAGTGTGAAGGAATGGGTTTTAACCGTTTATTTGACTAGCGTGAGTAGGTAACTATTTTTCCCCTTAATGGATGAAACTTATCAACTGATATATATTCTGCAAGCATTTGATTTATGTTTTGAGAAGATGCATCATTCCAGATCTTTCAGATTTATGTCATCTCCACAAGTTTTAATGCGGAATTATCCCTTAATCCTTTGAAGATTTGATTATTTTGAACTCCTGAATTGTCTCAGGTCCTTGTAAACTATGCAAGGTCGTCAAAGGAAGCTGAAGAAGTTTCAAGGGAGGTACATTTTCTCAGAAACCTCATGTGCCGACAAAAAGTTTGACATTCATGTGATGCCTTCGTTTTCATAATAATTTGCACTGCCCTCTAGATATCGCAACAGTGTAATCGTCCTCAGTCTTGGAATTTTTAATATAAAGTTTCTTGTATTCCTTTCCATTAGATTAGAAGACAAAGCTACAGCTTCTCTAACCCCTATTTCAGCTAATAGGGTGATTTAATTTCTCTAAGATGCTTTGACTTCTGATTAACAGGCTACTTTTTGGATGGGTTCTTTTACCTAGTTTACTAAAACAGTTGTTTCTTTTTCTATTCTTTACATGCCTTAAACTTAAATTGATTGATTATTTTCAATAAGTTATTGTTCATTATTATCCATTTAAGTAGATTGAGTAATTAGACACTCACTTTAGTGACATATTGACCGAGGAATTGAGGAGTGTTAGTCTAGTTTGCCAACCAAATAAGATCGGATATAATGCAAACATGTTCTTAATATTTGTAACTGAATTTGTTGATTGGCTTTTGACGGTATAACAGACTTACCCCCATCCTCTGCTTTCCAGGGGAGTTCTATTTTTTATATTTTGGTCCTAATTCGTATCGAGAAAGCCGCTTCAGAAAAGAAAGCGGAGCTGCTATGGACGTCTTTGATTGGATGGAGACATATATATATATATATATATATATNGTGAGGGTGGTTGTAAATCACTAGATACCCAGTCTTTACTTAACTCGGCCCAAGCAATGCCCAAAGAGTCCAGACCTAGAAAGAAGAGAAGGATTAGTAAGAACAGAAAAGTAGTAAAGCCAAGGTGTTCTCCTGTCGTTAATCTTATTAGTCGTTATCTCCACTAGCTGTAGGGCGAAGCAAGGCATTCAGCTAAGACCAGCCAGCAGCAACTAGAGCACCCCGTCTGAAGGCCGAAACACTGTACTCAGGGTTCCAAACCTCCAGTGAGTGACTATAAACGATTATGTCATCGAGGTTTTCCACTACAAACTGGTCAAGGTAAGGTTTTGAGTTATCCATTTAAGTGCGGAACAAGACCTGAATTAGGTTGTTCCTTAATCATCTTTGGGTTATAGTCAGCGTTGCCAATTCAAGTAGAAATGTCTTTTCTTGCAGATTGAGGCATGTGGCAGTGAAGCTCTTGTATTTGGCGCTGATGTTTCTAATGAGGGCGGTGTAGAATCGATGATCAAAACAGTTAACACTGGTCTTTGCATTTGATTAAAGATGTTCTATTTGTGGTTAAAACTTGCTGCTTGAGTTGCCATATTTTGGTTGTATTGTTTTAGGTAATTGACGCATGGGGAACTGTTGATATTCTGATAAATAATGCAGGTTAAGGGTACATCGGTTTTTCTCTTAGAATCTATTCATTTCTTCTTTTCCATTTCATCTGACTATTTCATCACTCCTTTAGGCATAACACGTGATGGGCTGTTAATGCGAATGAAAAAATCCCAATGGAAGGAAGTTATCGATCTGAATCTTACTGGTGTGTTTCTCTGCACACAGGTGTGAATACTTCAAAAATCAAAATTCAACTATGGGGTACTTGCATTTGTTCAATCGAGACTTCCTTTTATGTGACGTTTGTACCTTTTTTGTAGGCTGCAACCAAAATTATGGTGAAGAAGAAAAAGGTGAGATAATCATCTACATTTTTATAGGCTTCCCGTTTCAGAACTGAAAGCTTGCTGACATCCAGAAACACTATTTAGCTAGGCATGGTTGTTGTTTTTGGACTCTTAGGAATGGGACAATTGTGCACATAGAAATTGGATTATAGAATAAATGCATCATCATGATCTATTTTATATATATCAACCATTAACAATAATAAAAAAGGTAAATAGATGGAGAACCTTGTCTGCCTTTTCATGGGACAAATTGGTTAGTTTATTCTGTCTGGTTCGTATAAATTCGAGTGATGAGATTGATTATGTTTATTGCTTAGGTCCATGTCCATGTATTTTCAGTGGGATTAACTTTCTTATCATCATCACCTTTGGTTCTACATCCTCTTAATCTGCTCTGTTTTCCAGGGTAGAATAATCAACATAGCATCTGTTGTTGGTCTGGTTGGCAATGCTGGACAGGCTAACTATAGTGCTGCAAAAGCTGGGGTTTTTAGGTTTTACAAAGAGTGCTGCAAAGGAGTATGCCAGCAGAAACATTAATGTATATTTCTTTATTCAATTTACAAGACATGATTCCCCATGTCTAACATTGCAAATACATGCATGTTCTTTTTCTCGATTTATTATGCGTGCCCAGTAAAAAATTTCGCTTAATTTCGCTGATCTACAGGTTAATGCTGTTGCCCCTGGATTTATTGTGTCTGATATGACTTCCAAGCTAGGATACGATATAGAAAAGAAAATCTTGGATACCATTCCACTAGGTGAAACTTAAAAACTTATCACCAATTGAGTGTCTTGAAGATAAGACCATAGTTATGATGAATAATTAACGAGGTTTGGAGCCATTCTACATTTTTCATCTTTCGTGGCAGTATTACAAATGTAAATCCTTGCCAATTAGCCCAGAAGCTTAAACTGTTGGTTTTGAGACAAATTTATATTTTTGAATTAATTTTTTAACAATCCAATCAAAGTTCATTTGCTTGGTGCAGTATGCAACTCAAGAATGTGGACACGCATTACATGTTAATTGTATATCGGTTGACTGACCATTTTTACTTTTGGGGTTGGGTTCTCAGGTCAAAATTTTGTGGTTGGTAGTTCGATCAGCAGATTGCTTCGACATGATTAAGTATATGTCAACTTTACTGTTTCTTCTTTGGTATACTATTCTTACAGGCCGATACGGTCGACCAGAAGAAGTAGCTGGATTAGTGGAGTTTTTAGCTCTCAGTCCTGCTGCCAGTTTCATTACCGGGCAGGTACTGTTGTATAGTTATCCTCGCTGCTTTATTTTGGAAATACTCTTCCTTCATGATCTTTATATATATCATGTATGTGTCCTGCTCTGCTCCATTACAGGTCCTTTGATGGAGGAATGGTAATGTAGATGGCCAAGTCTTGTACTCGTCTGTGCTTCATCTTATGGAAAGTCTAGCACAGTTTGTAGCAAGCTATAGTTTCAGTTTTTGGCCGTTCTGTGTTCTTTTAGTTGAAAATATGGAGAGTTTACAATAATTGGTAAACTTTTTATTTTGCTGCTTGAACCAGATGAAGGTTCCATCTGTTTCCCCAGTTACCCCACCCCACCCAACTGCTCTTTGTAAATAAAGTTTTAAACAGGTTAAATGTACGCTGAAATAGAAAATATAATTCTAGTTTTATAATTCAAGTGGTAGAGTATTTATTTTCTTCCCAGTTTCGCGCAAGTATGCTAATTTTTCTTATTTGTTTAAATCTATATTTATATTGTATATAAAAGTGGTATGAAGGGAAGCCTTTTGATTGACTAATATACTGTTAATGTTTGTTTTTTTTTCAATTTATTCCATTTTTATGCATCAAATTAAGAAAATTACATAATTATCAATATATATTTGTCGAGGTTTCATAGATTTTTAATTTTGTAATGCAAGTGACATTTGTTATGCATGCGTTCAAAGATACATATAAATACGTTCAATTTTACTTGCTCATCAAATTTTATTCTTCGTTTTCCATTTACATCTTTCCTTATTGTAAACAACAGATTTTTTTTACAATATACTTTCTAGTAAACTATATATTTCCATAACCATTTGCATTGTATGGATGGGTAACTAACTAGTATAATGTAAAGTTCAGGTGGTTGTGTAACCATGAGTATCACTTTTTGTTGTTTATACTTAGTCATGGATTGAATAAATTTCATGGCAGCTAAGGAATCTGTGTGAGAAAGAGGGGAAGAGATCAAAAGAAAACTTTTTATCCCTCTCCCTTACGAGTGTGAAAAAATCGATCAAATTGAAGTTTCGTCAATTTCTTAGCTAAATATAATCGGTCTCGGATTACAAAAAAAATTGAAATTTCTGTTTGGTCTAGAATTTTCTTACATTTTGGACGAAATTGATTGGACCGATATCCACGATTTCCTATTTCTCACATTTTTCTCATTTCTCGTTTCACTCATCTTTCTTTAATATTTGTTTAGTTTGCATGTCGTAATTTTGTGAGTTTTTATCATCACATAAAAAGTTAGAATTTTTTGAAGTCAGGTTTAATTAAATTCTTTATGAACTTCTTGAATTTTTTATGAACAGTAAAATCAGACCGAACCGATTAATTATTTTACAATCCAATCGATTTGATTTATATGTACATCATTCGTCAAATTTAGTCCTTACTATAACAAGGACCGTGAATTTTTGTGACTATGCACACCACTACTCTCCCCGGCATGGTTCACAACCTATATCATAGGACAGGTGAACTATCATATGATTATGTTCCATATGGGAACTCTTCTCTTCCCCTTTATGTACCTTTCATGGTCTATACTCTTATCAATTCCAATCTACTATATAGTCAAGCATGTGTATTAGATATGACAAATTTTGTGGACATAGTTGACTGAGATGAAAATTGCCAAAAACCAAGAGCCGAATTTGCCATCTCTTCGAGCCAAAATTGATATTTCAATATTTCTGTACAATAATCATCTTTCATTTGCTTTCCGTCTAATTGCATCAATCTTCAAACATACCCTCATCCGACACACTAGACGATTCTGTCCCATTTACATGAGGCTGGTTGGAGAAGTCAACACTAGAGTCATTCAATATGCTAAAATCAAAATCATCATCATCTTCATCTTCATCTCCTTCAGAATCATCTTCTTCCTCTTGCTCTGCTTCCTTAGCAAGAGCTTCTCTTTCCATCTTCTGTTTTATGGCTTCTTCATAAGACATTTCATACCAAACAACACCTTTTCCCACAATGGCTTTGTTGTGAGCATCAGTCATCCTCTCTTGCTTGCTCTTCTCTGAGTTCTTGGGTTCACCCCAGTAGTCATAACGGTATAGAGGATTTGATGAGTCATATTGGTCCTTTCCAAAGTAACTTGCATCTACATATCTTCCAGGCTCTTCCAGTGGCAGACCAAGAGCTTGACGGCTGCAAATTGTCATACAACAAATGTTTTTTTTAAGACAAACATTGCATTTCATAAGGAGATAAGAGATACAAACATCATCAGAATCTGAACTAAACAATCAAATCTAATTACAAATGTTTGTGAGACTGGTAATCTCTTCATAATTTCAGTCAAATGTAATTTGGTATCTCTTTGTGATTTCAGTAGAGCTTACAATATTACTATAGTTTCCATGCTCAGTTAAATTAATGTGATACGAACGAATTCATTAGAGCGATTTGAAGATTGAATCAAAGATACTCTATGGTACTTCGGTAACCATAACCCACAATTAGATACATGGAACTAATAGCTGATTCATCAGAGTAGGGCCTCAAAATTTACGACGGTTTCCCTCTTTCATTGATTTTATCACTTACCATCTCCCATGTAAAAACTTGACTCATTCACTCCAACTGGCGAGTCACATTCCTCAAGATATAGTAGTAAAGTTGTACGTATCAAGTTTCATGAGAATGTAGTAGGCCATGCATGCTTATTTGAAAAACTAGCCTAATAGGGAGAAAATTTCGGGTACTCCTAAAATACCGTAAACTGAGTACTCATTCGTATTATTCGATGTCACGTGTGCGTCTTTCAATTTTCAAGAGCCCAATCATTCTCTCTTCAAAATATGAATAAAGTATTATAGTTTAATACATGCGACAACAAATGACTTGAATGGGTGCTGAATTTTCAATACTCTTAAGAGTACCGAAAAGTTCCCCTAATTGGATTGTCAGGAAATAGGGGATAGTTAGAAAGAAAAAATCGTAAATTAGGAAGAACAAAAACAGAATTATGATTAAGAAATACCTGCTGATATCTCTGAGCAATGCTTCTCTTTCCTCGAAAGATCGATGCCAATGTATCAGATCATATTCATCCATTTCAGTGTTTCGTCTCAGCTTAGTGATTTTGTATTCTTCTCCTCTTTCTTCTGCTTCTTTTTGCAATTTAATATGATGCTACATCCAGGAAGAAATGGAAATTAAGATCAAGAGAATGCTAATTATGACGATGCTAATCTTGATGTTAGTGGAAGGAAAGCTAAATTATTTTCATTTAAAGATACAATAGCAGAAGCAGTTCTCATACGATTTCAAGAAATGATTACCTGACGCTCAGAAAAGGCTGCTTCCAAATCGAGTTCTTTAACACTTGTTTTCTGCATTTTAAATGAAAAGGAAGAAGGATGGCAAGATCAGGTGAAACACAAAATCACACAGTATCGTTGGCATTAAGGTAGAAGTGAATACCAGAGTCATTTTCGGTACTAAGCTTTTCTTATAATATACTTTAGTATATTCAACATTGTTTTCTTCATCATAATCTTCATCATCTGTTAACTCTGACAACTTCTTGCCTTTGTATTTGTCAGGGTTAGCTTCCATATCATCCAGAATCATTTGTTCAGCGACATGTATCTGCCACAACTGAATAAAACACAAAAAGTCATATATCAATAAGAGATCTCCAACATTTATTGGTTTTCTCAGGCCTTCAGAATTGAAAACTCATTTTTCATTTACCAATATTCTTCCTATCGTCCAAATATGTTGTTAACTTAAAAGTTAAAACAAGATGCTGTGAGCTGTTTGCTATCAAAGGTGAGCATTTAATTGGATCAGCTGATAAGCTAAACTAACAGGGGTTATGCAATGTGAACATAAAGAGTGGCAGATGTTCTAGCTAATGCAGGGTCTAGTTCTGCGTAAATTTGGTAAAATTGGCTGGTATAAGTACCAGGTAATGATGGAAGAAATCTTTATGAATTACTTGTTCTTCAGGAAAAAGAAATCTTTATGAATTACCTTATCAACGTATGGATGATTTGACAATAAATCTTCCTCTTCTGGTCTAATTCCTGGATCTTTTCTAGGTATAGGAGGTCTTCCACAATCACGCTGACAAGGGATGAACCAAAGGCAAAACCATGAGTAGTGTGCAAACACAAAGAAACCTGTGCATTTACTTTTCTTAAAATTTAAAACTTGAAGTTGAAGAGAACAAATAACAAAATAACAGAACGATTTGTTAAAATTTTGTGGCAGACAGCACCAGAAACCTTCTTTTACAGTCTCGAAGTTGAAAACATACCCGTACTTCATCTGGATTAGTGTCATCATCACGATGAAGTATTGGTGGAAAATCAAACCTGTTAAAGCTGGTAATGTAGATAGAAATATCAAACATAAAGGAATGCCAAAGAGAGTCGGATATAATCAAAATAATTACAGAAATTCAACTCTGATAAAGCTGAAAATAGGTCAAAGAAAGGAAGAGAAGGAATAAAATAAAACATTTGTATAATGACATGCAAAGAATTCACCTTGCTATCATACTAAAAGAACAGTCGGATGAGATACATACATTAGGTGATCTATATTAGGATGGACAAAGCGCATTTCAATAGGAAATCGAAACCGGTAAGGATCTCGCTTGGCCTGAAAAAGAAAAAGAAAACTAATCAGACAATTAATTCCATCCCCAAAAGGGTTGTAGAGTGACTAACGACTGAAAGCTTACTTACCAAAATTTCAACAATCACATGCATACCGACTTTTATGTGATGGCGGATCCAATACCAATCATTATTCTTTATGGGTACCCACCTGCAGGATAAAATATATAAATTGAGCAGAAACAATGTTGTTGCAATTCAAATATTGTCCAGAGATTAGTAATACTCTTCTCAAAAAATCATCATTGAAATTTTTCCTTTTGGGTTGGTATAACAAGAGAATGAGATAGAACACAAGTAAATGAAGAAAAAATAAAGACTTCTAATAGGGAAAATTCTTCCTTACTGTAATAGTAAGAAACTGGGATGTGAGGACGAGAGAGAAACTTGAATTTTTTTCTCTCTCCTCTCCACTCTATATCTCTCTCCTCCTAATATCTTACTGTTACAGTAAGGAAGAATGACCCATTCTAATAGATACACAGAAGGCCCTGTCTGATAATCATATTGCTATCATGATAAGGCAAACTGGAAAAGTTGTTATTACATGCAAGAGATAACGAACATTTTTCTCATCATACTTTAGTTTGTGACAATTGACACCTCATTTGCGAAGCATGGAACTTACGAGCTAGTTGAAGAAATATCATAAAAAAGAATGACGTTACCCATCATATACACCTCCAATGTCGACAAATGCTCCTTGATAAAGGTGTAAAGAAGTCACTTTCCCTTCACAAATCTGCATAAAGGTGTCACACAATATGTTTTCTGTTACATTTAGTTGCAGTTAACTCCTAATAGATGACTACACAAACTAGGAACACACATCTCCAACTTCAAATCTGTTTTGTCTATGACGCTGCACCCTGCATATCTTCATGGTAACACAGAAGGAGCAATCATAGTAATAGGATAAGAATGAGTAAGAAACTTACTTGTCCTGGATAGTAGAATGGAAGCTCATACTGGAGAAAACAATAAAGAGAAAAATAATCATCATTTCATCATAATTTCCAAGACTTTTTGAGGAAATAAAGACAGTTGAATCCAGCTTACCATGCCCTCTTTGTAGTCCTTGCCTCTTTTCCTCCTACCAGGATGGTAATCTTGGTCGTACTGTGTGGGCATGAACATATGCCTGTTAGTTGGAAGAATGGGATATACTAACTTGTCCACAATAGTATAGTAAACCAAACTTCTACCAAATCACTAATTTAGTGGCGTCAAATTTATAAATTTTGCAATTTTTCACAAAACATAAACTGAGTCCAGTTTATCAATCTCCATCAAATTAT
>QANY01005052.1:1195749-1415401 GCA_003255025.1 Datisca glomerata
CCCCCCCCCCCCCCCCGAATCGCGTAATGTTTGAGGATTATAAATGCCCATTATTTTGACTCTATTTAACAAAAAATCTAATCTTTTGCACAGTCTCATCCTAGTCGGTAGTCTGCAATCAGCATTCCTTTGGTCTATCTACAGCTCGGTGTAAATATATGATCAACACCCATAAAAGACATGCTGCCTGAGCCCCTTCCGGATTTTCCAAAAGGAAGAGAGAAAATAACATAAAGAACAGTTGATAATAAGTCCAACCTTATAAGACTCTTCCTCCAGTCTGTCCTTATTGGCTTCAACCCACTCCTGATACTGCTTCAAAAACACCTTATACCTGTCCAAACACATATCATCCGTTTCCGTCTTCACCTCTCTCTCCAATTTCTCCGAATCCACCCTCACTGCCTGCAACTTATGCGCTTCTCTAATAAATTCCAGCTCCTTCTTATCCACCTCCCAGCCACGTGGCGGCCAATCTCGAGGTGGAACCAGCTGCACAACCAGCGGGGCTGACCACACAGTCTCCAGAGGTTCTGGTATGTACCCCTTAATGTCAAATTGCTTCCGGTAATAGTCATCCTCAGTCAACCCCATCTCCTCCATCTTACGTTTACGGTACTTTGGACTCAACATCTTGAACGCTTCGATCGCCTCAGGCGTCTGAAGTGGAACTTCCTCACCTTCGTTCAAGCTCTTCCGGGCGAAATCGGCTTCGGGAGTAAGTACTTCTTCCCAAGGGGCCCAACCGCGCTCGACCCAGTTACGATTTCGAGCTTCGTCCTCTGTTTCTTTGTCTTTGGGACCAAAATTCTCGAGAAAAGTTTCGTCAACTGGGAATTCGTCGGAGCTGAAGCACTTGGTCGAAAAGTTGCCGGGAAACATTTGGTTCCCAATGAAGTCGCCAGAGACAGCCAAGCTCGAAGAGAGTAGAGGACGCCATGGAAGGTGATGTTGGTGAGATGTGGAGAAGGTGGAATTTAGGGATTTAGGAAAGGTGAAGAAATGAGGGGGGTTTAAGAGGATTTGCATTTGGTGTTTGTAGAATGTGAAGTGAGATTGTAAGAGCTGTTACTCGCTTCCAGTCACTCGAGCGGATAAAGTTAGTTTTTATAGTTTTTACTCAGCATAATCGACAACGGTATTTTGTTTTTTCAATTGGGAAAAGAAAATATTACTTTTTTGGGCGGAAAATGACCAGAAATCTAGCTTTCCAGGGAAAATTATAAAAATGACGATTTTTTTTTAATGATAAAAAATGCTCAAAGTTAATAATTTAATGATCAAAATTACACACAAAAATAAATTATTTACGTTGTTTCAGTTATTTTTGGAAATAAAAAAGTTTTCTAATCATTTTTTGCAGTTCTCCGATTTTTTGGTAAAACAGTTAAGATTTTCACAATGATTAAAGAAATTAAAACATGAAGTTATTTTTTATCGATCAAGTTATATAATAAGTTTTAATTAGTGTACCAATATAATTATTGAGTATTATTTTAACTGATGGACAATTTTATGGTCATAAAAACTCACATAGAAATGAACTATTGGAGTCGAGTCGTTGCCCACTCTCTTTTACGGGTGGTTTTTTCTCTCTTGGCTTTTCTTAGGGTTTAAAATTTCTTAGTCTTGCTTTCTTTGTATTTGTGAGAGGTGAGTGTGCTCTTTGACTCTTTTGGGTTGTGTCTTCGTCATGGATATTTAGATGTTGTGGTCGATCGTGATTTGGCAAGTTTTTTGGATCGTTGTAATCTTACGAAAGAGGAAGTCAGTGAGATTGTGATTCTTTCGAAAAAGGCGTATGTGAATGTTGAGTTTAGTAGACTAAGTATTATTGAGAGACTATTTTCGAATAAAAGATATAATTTTTATGGACTTCGAAACGTTTTAACGAGGGTGTGGAATATGGATTCGGACGTCTTGTTTATGGAGATTGAAAAGATGTTGTTTAGATATTTTTTCCTATTTAGCATGCTATTAATTTTGTGCTTAGCAACATGCCATGATTATTTTAAGAGAATTTATTCGTTGTTAAACGTTGGGAAGTTGGCATGTTGTTAAACTGTGGAAGTTTTCTTCAGAATGATTTTTGGATTCAAATTCATAACTTACATGTTCAATGCAGAAACAAAGCAGTTGGAGAACTTGTTGCTTGTAAAGTTGGTAAATTAGTTCTTTCGAAATATATTTACTCCAAGGACGGGTTTGATCTTAATCAGTTTTTGCGTTTCAAAGTGGAGGTTAATATTACAAACCTGTTAATGAGGGGTTCGTTCATTAATTTCGAAGGAGAGAAAGTTTGGTGTAAGTTCAAATATGAAAGGTTGTCTCATCTTTTTTCGTCGTGTGGAAGGATTTTTCACCAAAATGTTGGATGTCTTGAATCGAACGGGAGCAATTTTTTAGGCTGGGGTTAACAGAGAAAAGGGTGATGAATATCGTGACTATTTGAAAGCCTACAATGCTCGTTCTTTTATGCCGGATAGAGGCCATTCAAGAGATTTCAGGGAGTGGATTTAACAGAGGTGCTGGCCAGAGTTAGGGAAGACGATCGGAGCACCGTACTTCTGTTCGGGCGGCGGGTGATCCTCCTATTTTTCAGGATGCAAATTTGGAAAATAATATCTTAATTCCTATTTTTCAGAGAACTACCAAAGATATCCCATCTTCTTCTGCTAAACTTGGAAAAAGTGATGCTGCTATTAAGGAAATCAAGGATGCGGTTATGGATGTGCATGCTGACATAGATGATTGCATTTATTCAGGGGCTAATGTGGGCAGCTGTGAGAATTTGTGATGGAAACAAATCTGACACAGGTTGGAAATGCAGGGAAAAAGACTGTTCTTAAAACGGGCCGTTTTGATGAGATGCCAATAGCCCATCAAACTCCTTCTTCGCTACATTTTAAGGAGAATTTAAATGCGAATTTGGGCCGTGTTGATGGAGATCCACTAGCCCATCACACTCCTTCTTCGTTGCAGTTTAAGGAGAATTCAAATATGGATTTGGGCTTGGGCAAAGTCAATGTTGAAGTGCTTGAGGCAAATAGTGTCATTTTTGGGCCTTTAACAGCAGTTTTTGATCAGCCTATTTTTTCTTCTACTGGGTTGGACGATTCGTTCAAATTAAGGCCGATTATTACTAAGTTGCAGGAGAGTGATTCTTTGACCAAGAAAAATAAGAGGAAGACCAAGAAAAATAACATCCACGGGCTGCCTTAATTAAAGTGGGTCTGAAACAAAAAATGTTGTAGAAGAAGTTATTTGCGATGGAGTTGTAGAAGATGTTCAATCTGTTAAGAGGAGGAAAGATGAGTTTACTGCAGAATTTAGTGAAAGGGAGGAGGAAGTCAACCCTAAGCGGCCCCAAGATGAGTCATGAAAGCTCTGGTGTGGAATTGTCAGGGTTTAGAGAACCCCCAGACAGTTTTTCATTGCGAGGGCTTTCAAAGTCTCATTCCCCTGATTTTATTTTTTTGTTAGAAACTAAAAATAAGGCTTGCATGGTGAATATATTGAAATATTCTCTTGGTGCTTTGGGTTGTATTACCGTGGATCGTGTTGGTATAAGAGGTGGATTAGTTGTGTTTTGGTTAGAAGATTCTTCTGTGAATCTTATTATGTATGTTGATTTCTTTATTGAGATGGGAGTGTTTGATGCTAGTAAAAGAAATTTTGGAGAATTTTTGTGGTATATCTCAGTAGTTTTGAATCGATTCATCAGTCTCAATTGAAAACTTTAAGGGTGAGATATACCTCTTGTGGGGAAGCATTTGCTGTTATAGGTGATTTTAATGACCTAATGAACTCTTCTGAAAAGCAAGGAGGGTTAGATAGAGGCTTTTCTAGTTTTGAGCTTATGCATAATTTCGCTAAGGATTATGATGTGGTTGATATCAGTTTTATTGGCCCCGCCTCTACTTGGGTAAATAAAAGACAGGTTAATGCTTTCATTAGGCAAATGTTAGATAGGTATCTTGGATATCACTCTTGGTTGGATATTTGCCCTAATGCTAAGCTTTTTCACCTACATGTTCACGGATATGATCATTTACCAATTTTGCTTTACACTTCTGAAGATACTAGGCGTGTGAAACAATTGTTTAAATTTGATAGAAGTTGGAGTAACCATATGGGATGTGCTTTGACTATAGCTAAAGTTTGGAAAGAGGTCGAAGGTAGTAATTATGGTATTATGCAAAAATTTGGAGTTGCTTAGAGGGCGTTAATTGATTGGCGAAAGCATTCTTCTAGTGCAAATTCGAGCCACTTAATTCATGACCTTTATAAGCAGATTGCTGTTTGTTATGGGGACAACATTTTTCTGGATTTGATTAAAATTAAAAACCTTAAGAAATGGTGATAGGACACTGTCTATTTTCTTGCTAAGGTTAAAATGCAAAGGAGGTTCAAGAAGATCTATGGGCTTGAAGATAGTATTGGTAGATGGCATATAAATTGGAAGAATGTTGAAGGGTTAACGATCAATTACTTCCAAAATTTGTTCACTTCTTCTAATCCTGATGCTGGTGCTCTTGAGGCGGCCTTGGGTTATCTTTGTCTTGCCATTGATGATGCTGACTCATTTTTGCTTGATAGAGAGGTATCTGAGGATAGATTCTATGCGCGGTTCAAGACATTCATTTACACAAGGCCTTGGGACCGGACAGTTTTACAATTGAGTTCTTTATTCAACATTGGGATACGGTACATCTTGATGTTTTCTCTATGGTTCATCATTTCTTTTAATGACTTATTCCTTCTCCCTAAGCTTAATCATTCTAAAATTGTGCTGATTTTTAAAGTCCCCAATCAGAGAAACCTAACCCAATTTCGTCCGATTAACTTATGACTTATAAGATTATTTCGAAGATCCTTACGAATCGGTTAAAAGGTGTTATGGGTAAGATTATTAGTGAAAATCAGAGTGCTTTTATTTCTGGGTGTAGTATTACGGACAATATTTATGATCGCTCATGAAATTATGCATGCTTTTCTTGTTAATAAGAAGGGGAAATCTAGTGAGGCAGCCATTAAGATTGATATGGTTAAAGCATATGATAGAATTAAATGGGCGTTTCTGATTGATTCTTTGAAAATGTTGGATTTTTCTGATAGATGGTGCAATTGGGTTTTTAAATGTATCTCATATATCTCTTTTTATGTTATTGTTAATGGTGTTTGCAATAAGACATTTCATCCGAGTAGAGGATTGAGACAAGGGGATCCACTTTCTCCTTATCTTTTTTTTTTCATTTGCGTTGAGGTTTTATCCCGTTTACTGACTAGAGCGTGTGATCTTAAACGTATTTCGGGGTTTAAGTTTTCAAGGGATTGTCCTGTGATTTCTCATCTATTCTTCGCTAATGATTCTTTGTTATTTTGCAAAGCCAAGGAAGCTGAAATCAAGATTATTTTTTATATTTTGAAGATTTATGGTGTTGCTTCTGGCCAGGCTGTGAATTGTAATAAGAGTCTTATGGTTTTTAGCTCCAATGTTCCTTTAAACTTGCAGCAGTTCCTTTCTTCTTCTTTTGGTCTTATTTTGTCATCATCTTTGAAGAAATATCTTGGCATTGATTTTGATTTGGATTTATCAAAGAAGGCCATGTTCAGTCAAATTATGAAACGTATTAAGCAGAGAATTTTTGGTTGGGCAAAAAAATTGCTTTCTCCTGCTGGTAAGGAAATATTATTAAAGATATTACTTTCTCTATTCCTAACTACTCGATGTCTTACTTTAAGATGCCTATCACTGCTTGTAAGAAAATTTTCTCTTTAGTGCCTAATTATTGGTGAAATTCGAATCAATTTAAATCGAGTATTCACTGGGCTTCCTAGGATAAGTTTACTAAGAGCAAAGAGAATAGGGGACTTGATTTCAAAGATCTCTCAACTTTTAACTTAACTTTATTGGCTAAACATTGCTAGAATATTTTCTAATCGTAATACTTTACTCAGTAGATTCCTAAAGAGTAAATATTTTAGGAATTGTAATTTTATGAATGCCTCTATCGACTTTCGACTTTCGTGGGGTTGGAGAAATTTAATTGAAGGAAGGAAACTTATTTCTTTTGGGTTTCGTTGATTTGTTAGTGATGATCTATCGGTCAATATTTGAAGGATGCGTGGATTCTGTGGCCTTGGCTCTTTAAAATTGCTTCCCCCAAAAAATGATGAAATTAGATTTGTTCATGAGCTTCTTTCTATTGATGGTCTGAATTGGGACAGATAAATTATATAATTTTTTTATACCCGATGACGTTGACTCTATTCGACTTATTAAGCTTAGCAGGTTAGGTGGCCCAGATCGTATGGGCTGGCATTACATCAGTAGTGGCATTTATTCAGTCAATATGGGTTATGAACTGGCAAATAATTTGATGAGGAATGGGTTTTTGGGAAAGAAAATTAAAGGTGTTGGGAGATCTGAGCAGTGTATGAAATAAAATTTGGAAGCTTAAAGTCTCTCCTAAATTAAATGATTTTGTTTGGTGATGTTTGAATAATTTCATTGCTTGTAAATTTAATCTTACTAAAAGAGGTTTGAAGATTCAAAATGTTTGTTCTGTGTGTAAGGAGGTTGAGGAAGATGTTGTTCACTTATTTTTCAAATGCAATTTTACTAATGCTTTTTGGTTTTTGAGTCCTTTCATGCTTCAATCTAAGTATTTAGTTGGGAACACTTTTGTGGATTATTGGAAGGAGATTTTAGATAAAATCTATAAATATGTTGGGGCTCATGATGGTAATTTTTATCTGATTAATTGGTTCATTCATGGTCTTTGGTATATATGGAAATGTAGGAATTCTACTTGTTTTGAAGATACTGTTATGGACCCGGGTCTGTCCATCCTTCTGACTGGTAAACATTCTAGTGAATCTATTTTCAGTGTGCCTTCAGTGCCGGTAATGAGTGTGGTTGGTACTTCTGACGCCATTGAGCTTGATAATTGTTGGGTTCTTAAAATAGATGTGGCACGGTCTCATCCTAATTGTCCGACTGGGATTGGTTGGGTACTTTGGGATCCAATAGGTAATGTTCATGGTGTTGGTTTCTCTAATTGTGATTATCTTTTAGATGTTCCTCAAGGTGAAGCTATTGCTCTTAGATGGGGTCTTGAGGAGATTTCTCATCTTTGTTCGAACTGTATCCGTATTTGCTCTAAGTTTGCTGTTCTGATTCAAAAAATTCATGCTTTTAATGGCTGTGGTAGTGGAATTACAACTTTCATTTCTAATTTCTCTCTCTTGCTACACAATGGGAGAAGCATCAGTTTAGACATATTACACGTGAAGATAACATGCTGGCGGATTTCTGTTCAAAACATGGTCGTCTAACCAAAGAGAGATATACTTTTTTGGTTCTTTTCCTTCTTTTATTTCTTCTCGTTTGGACAGTTAGTTGTTCAGGTTTCTTTCATTTTCTTTGGCTAGTAGTCTTTTTCCTTCTCTGGGTTTTCCCCATTGGGTTTTTTTCTAGTTAAGGTTTTAACGAGGCTAGGTAGTGGGTATGCTCGAGGTGCAAGCCTAGCTGGGATGTCTGGTACATTTGCAGTGGGTTCTTAGGAGGTGCCAATCTAGTTGGGGTATCCTGAAGTTTATATCGTTCTTCTCTTTATGTTGAGTTATTGTTTCTCATTTGTCCTAGAGTATGCCCCTTGCATCTATACCTCTATTCTATTTAATGAAATCATATTTGTAAAAAAAAATTTAGTATATCAATTATTCGTAGAATAATTTGATAATTATTATTTAAAAAAATGACAAATCATCTTAATCGACGATAAAACACAACTTATGAGTATCAACAATTGACACATCACTTAATCAATTTAAACTTGATTTATAACTTGTTGTTCTAAAATTATTAATATGGGATATAACATTATTTATATGGATGTTAAGAGTGTGCACGGAACGAGACTAGTTTTGAAATTTTTTATCCCGTCTCGGTCGGGATAAGATAAATTTTTTTAGTCACGTCCCGTCCTGTGCCGAGGAAAAAAACGTGTGGGACGTGACAAGTATTTTGGGTAAAAAATTTAAGGATTAAAAATTAAAATTGATTAAAAATCCAAAATATTAAGGGTTAGAAATTAAAAAAATAAAGGTTGAAAATGAAAAAATTAAGGCCTAAAATTGAAAATATTAAGGGTCAAATTTAAAAAATAAAATTTTTGAGCTATTTATAAAGAAATCGGGACAGGACGGGATAAGTCGAGACAAAAAATTTTGTTTCATGTCTCGTCCGCCAAGACTAAAATTCGTCTCGCTCCACTCAGTTTGGGACGATTTATCGAGACGAGACGAGTGTTTCGGGATGACTGCACACCTCTAATGGATGTGGTAGCTTAACCAAGTGTATTATCTCAACTTGTTTAAAATAATTAAAACAGATAAAAAATAGTTCAAGGTATGGATGTGAAGATTTACTAACTGTACCAACATACCTTGTCATAAAAAACATTTTTTTTGTAGATAGTTGACCCAACGAGCTCACCTGGTACTACGCCGAATCCCCTCCACTGTCTTTACGTCAAGTCCCGAAGAATAGCAAGACTGCATATCCAAAGGTTCAAGTTGACCTTCTTATTATGAAAAGGGGAATGTTTGATAAAGGGTAGTAGGTGTAGGTCTTTCTACCTAGATTCATTAATGCAATGGAACTCCAGAACTTGAAGAACTAGCATTGGAAGGAAATATTTATTCAAATCATAATCTTTCAAAAGTTGGAATCGTTAGTTGACTCCTCCTCATCGACAACCAGTAGTTGTCAGATTAGCCTTCATTGCCTTCAGCCTAGCTTCCTTGTCTTTTTTTTTTCAGCCTAGCTTCCTTGTCTTAGCTAGCCCTTTTGAACTACCTTAGCATCTCCTTTCAGACTACCTTAGCATCTCCGGTGCCAACGAATGCCTTTGGTTTCGCTTGATTCAAACCATCTCCGTTGAGCCACTACTTACAGCCTTATTTAATATGTGGACCTCGCCCCTACTCTCTGAAGCTTGCCACCCCTATTAGTCAAGCTCAAAACACTTCCACGACAACCCCTATCCTTGGCATACCATATTTCCATAAACAAATATTCTTTTGGATCCGCTAACTACATAAGAGTATTAAATAAAAAATCCCCAAAACAAAACATGTACATTTACATTAGTCCTTATAGTTTATAAAACGAATAATGAATCATCTACATTAAGTGTCTTCTCCAACAATGAAAAAGTTGTGATTATAGCCTCAAAATTCCAAACTTCCAATAAGGAAATGGACCAACATGATAACACAATCTAAATAGACTTGCAAATGAGGCAATATAGTTAGGAGTAAAATTTACAGTCCTTGGCTTGAAGTATGACTTGCCTCAATGCACCAATTGGGGCCAAAAGCGTTAATACCAGTCCAATAATAATGCAAAACTGTGCAAAAGAATTGAAGAAAACTAGATTAAGATCATAACAATCTAAAATTCAACTAAGTTTAATTTAGTATTTTTATAAAAACCGCCACGAAAGTTAGGTCAATATTTGTTTGTATAAACTGACTCATGCTATATAAACACAATATATTAAGAAAAAACCAAATATCTTCTCAAGACTTTAAATACATAAAAAGGTTTAGTTTAAGTCATTTAAAAACTAAAAAGGTACGTGTTTTAGAAGTTCACAAATTGATTAAAATAAAACATTACAACATCAATTAGATATTTTCTAAAGACTTTTAAAAAGATTCAGTAACTCCTATCCACTGCCAGAGATTCTAGACCTCTTCAACAATAAACTCTTCATCACTGTTATCATCATCTGAAAATTTATAAAACAGAATGATCAGTATATAAAAATATACTCAATAAGCAAAATCTCACATATGTAATACATAGCAGCATTCATAGTCACATACGAAACGTAACACACACA
The DNA here is from genome assembly GCA_003255025.1 of Datisca glomerata. Lineage (NCBI taxonomy): Eukaryota > Viridiplantae > Streptophyta > Magnoliopsida > Cucurbitales > Datiscaceae > Datisca > Datisca glomerata. The sequence continues at coordinate 1,205,667 of QANY01005052.1, forward strand.
TAGCTTCCAGATCTTTCTTATAGGGTTCGTTGATCAACTTCCAATAGTACTCGCCACCACGCTCAGAATAGAGATTACCCGTCGGTAATTGTTAGCTTGTGAGGTAAGTACTAGTGGCCTTCCTTATGAGCACAACTCCGCACCTTGAAGGAGGTGGAGCCAATTTCAAAATGCTTTCCCACAAAATAAACCAGAGCATATAACAGAAACCCTTTCCTGAAGGAATAGGCAAACAGAGACCCTTCCGGAAGGACAAGACAAACAGAGTAGAATGGTGGGTACGTGACTCTAATGCACAGAGCAATTTCTTTCATGCATTCATACAACATTTTTTTATGATATAATATATGTTAAATTATCAAACATATAGCCTAACATAAGTACATAACACATGAACGCCATAATTTAATGAAAACAAGAACAAAGAAAACATCACAAAACACTATAATCACAAACAAACATATTTTCATTATAATTTTTTAGACATACAATTCAAACAATTACATATGCAAATTTGACTTACCTTATATATCTCTGCAAATTTCACCTACCTTATATATCTCTGCAAATTCCTAAGGTTCAAGTGTTGAAAGGATAAAGGAAAAAAAATCATATTCTTAGATGTTTTTCAAACACTAACAGCAAAAAAAAAAATTTGATGTCAAATTTTGAAAATTCATTATAAATTGTATCGAACATGAAAAATTACAAATATTAATTTCGAACGCTAATATGTGTAAGGATGTCAATCTTATCCTCGGGTATCCGATGGATAGGGTATGGGGGATTTTAAATGGGTTTGGGTAGGGTATGAGTATAAAAAAAATACTCATGGGGGTATGGGTAGGGTGCGGGTTTCGACCTATCCATCCTCATTTACCCAATTACCCAACACACACAAATGTATATATGGAGTATTACATGGTTACTGAATTTAGAAACCAAATATAATACGATATTCATTAGCAAGTTTAGATTTTTAATTTTACAAGACTTAGTTGTATTTTAAATTATGTTTATTTTAAGTTTCATAATTTAAAACATTATTATTATATTTTAATATAAATATACGAAAATAGTTTCATAATATTTTAAATTTTATTGCCAATTATAGATTGCGGGTAGAAAAAACCCACCGGATATCCATACCCAAATTGGTATTCCCCATACTCTACCCATGGAATTTTTGTGGGTATGGAGGTGGGTATGATAATAAAAAATGTTAATAGGTATGACACTATCCATACCATACCCTACACATTGACATCCCTAAATACATATCTCATGGATCTTGGTTTAAAATTTTATAATTTTTTGAACGTATTTTCCAATCCAAAAATCGTCTTCAACTACGGTCTGTTTGGCAGTGAAATGAGATTCATATTTTGATGTTTAACTACTCATTTGGTATATCATATCTTATCTAAAATTTATGAAAATTTACAGAACTATGTATATTTATGATAAAAAATTACTTTAAAATATTTGGGTCAAAATGATGTCATTTATACTATAAACGAAGCCATGAAAAAGAAGTAGTCTGCTCCTAATTTTATGGTTTCTAAAGGAGATCTGAGAAATATTTTGACCATGCAAATGCATTTGTAAAGTTACAGATTTTTTACATGAGAAAGAATAATGTCTTATATAATAATAATATATTTTTCAGAATTTTTTACTAACAATTTCTTGGTGGAAGAAAATTGTTTTTCTCTACTATTTGAAATTTTCCAGTAATCTACAACAACAAATTTTTATTCCACTTGCAGTACAACTCAGAACACTAAATTCAGAACACGTTAACAATGATTTCTGTAATAAAATCATATGATTTTTTGATAAAAAATTATAATTTAAAGTACTTTTGAAGGAAATCACATTTAAGGTTGTGTTTTACACAAAAGCGTAATTAAAATCAAGAATAATTATCAATAGTTTGATCTTCTTTTGGGTTGAAAGGGGATGCTCCTAGGAATCAAATTTTGAGTCAAGAATTAGAATATACTTTAGAAGTAAAAACATTCAAAGATGATGATTGAACAGGGTAGGTTGGACAAAAAGTCAAGGGATGCCAGGTTGGCAAAAGGCAGGGCAAAGGAAGGTGACGTGAAAAGATACTTATGGGATGAAGTCAATTAAAGATGATGTGGCAGTCAAATGGAGGTTAGATTTGGTTAAAGCGATTACCACAACCTCTGAGATTTAGCCAACAAACACTATTTCCATGAATATTCATTTTATCTGGTTAAATAGTTGTAAAACAGCCATGGAGGAAAATGCCTATAAATACCTCCCCATGTATCATGAAAAGGGAAATTGAATGAATACAAAATCCTACTCTTCTACTTAAGTTTCTTAGTCTTTTACTTATAACTCCCACATTCGATATTCTTCAATTAAGTAGAGGGAGAATCTCTTTATAGATTGGTGCTTTCATTGAGAGTTGAGTAAAATACTCAAGGAGGAACGAGCTATAAACAATATTGAGGATGTCGAGAACAAGATCAAGTGTTGCGCGTAATGCTGAGAATAAGGTCGAATCCCAGATGTAGCCTGAACAAAGCAATCAAGACATACTGGTGATTTTCAAAGCCGTGCTAGCCAAGATGACAGAGCTGGAAAATTGAAATGCCAAGACCTTAACACGACCTTACATGTGCTGCAGGAGCAAGTTGTCACGTTACAACGTGAAGTCATGCAAAACCACACTGAACTGTGGCAACATTTTCTTACAGGTGAACGTGAGAATCAAGATGGTGCGGCGGAAGAACGCACGTACCAAAACCCGAACAAGGACCCACCTCCGAATGAAGAAGGTGACGTGCAATCTAAAAATGTGAATGACAGGGAAAAAGTTACCAATAGGATCAAAGAGGGGATAACATAGCACAATATAGAAAAGATGCTTGAAAGAAAAATGACCGAAGTTAAGATATTGGGCACTACGACTATAGCGAATTTAGATTCCTTGACCGAAACCCCCTAACTCCTAAAATTTTGTCCACTCCCATCCCGAAAAAGTTCATGGCCCCATAGGTAATGCCATTCGAGTTGAAGAATGCTGAGGTAACTTACCAATGGTTGGTGAACCAAATATTCCAAAAACATATAGGGCGGACAATGGAGGTCTATATCAACGATATGCTAGTAAAGTTAATAAATCAAGCAGACCATATCGGTCACCTGGAGGAGGCCTTTTTAGGGTTGCAAAAACACAACATGAAGTTAAACCCAGAGAAGTGTGCTTTTGGAGTTAAGGCGGGAAAATTCCTGGGACACACAGTCACACAAAGAGAAATCGAAATCAACCCCGATCAAGTGAAATTAATAGTAGAAATAAAGGTTCCAACAACCCTAAAATACTTATAGAGCCTTACGGGGAAGCTGGTCGTGATTACCAGATTCTTGGCCAGATCAACAAACAAGTGTAAGTCATTCTTCTCAAAACTAAAAAATGGGCTCAACCCAATGATGGGAAGAAGATTACGAAGCGGGTTCCAAGTAGTTAAAGAGTATATGGCCTCATCACCCTTTTTGTCAAAACCAAAACCAAACGAAGAATTGTATTTGTATCTAGAAGTCTCAGAGGCAACAGTCAGTGCCGCTCAGGTAAGGGAAGAAGGTAAGCAACAAAAGTCTATTTATTTTGTTAGTAAATGTTTAACGAATGCTGAAGACAAGTACAAAAGGATAGAAAAAGTCATTTTGGTCTGAATCATCACATCAGAAAAGCTTAAGCCATATTTCCAAGCGCATACGATTGTCTCGATGGAATTCCCAACTCACAGCATTAAAAAAAAAAAGAGAATAGATTCTCTATTCTTATACAGCATACCCTATTTGGACACCAATAACTGAAGTGATTTCTAGAAATATAAAAAAAAATTCAGACATTCAGAGTCGAGTCGTTCATTACAAAAAAAATTTTCATACCAACAATTATATATTGTGGGCACTCTAATAGGGTCGTTTAATGGAAAAAATGTTCGAATAAGAAAATGAGAGTGATCTAGATTTATCCCAGCTATACAAGAATTTCAATATTTGACTCAAAGGTTTATACTCTATGTAAGACTTATATGATCTTAGAAACTTTCAGACCTAGCCGAAAGGCTAGCTAAGTGGGTAGTAGAACTCGGACAACATGAGATTTGATATGAGAATCTCCATGAAGTCACAGTTAGCAGCGTCATTTCAGAAGCATATATATGGGAACTGTTTGTGGATGGAGCATCGAATAAAAAAGGATCCGGACCAGGCGCTGTCATTCAAACTCCTCACAGAGAAACCATAGAACAGGCATTGTCATTCGACTTCAGTAGATCAAATTCATAGAGAAACCATAGAATAAGCACTGTCATTCGCCTTCAGTACATCAAACAATGTAGTAGAGTACGAGGCACTAAATTTAAAGTTTTCCCTTATCATTCGATGAAAGTATCTCTAAAGATGTGGTTTTTCCCTGCTAAATGGTTTTTATTTATGCCTAGTTAGGTATTTTAATTTAGCGAATTCCCAAATCTGATAAAGTGGGAAAGCATAAACGCCCGCATCTAACAAAGAGGGAGAGTATAAATGCCCAAATCCAACAAAGATGTAGGGCATAAATGCCTGGATCTAATAAAGAGGGAGAGCATAGAATCCTGAATGAGTGCACAAAAAGAGGGAGAGCATGAAAGCTTGAATCTAACAAAAATGCCTAACTGTGCTAGACGAACACTTAAGGAAAAAATCTAGAAAATGCGCAAGTGTTTTAGGCGGCCGCTTAAGGAAAAAGCCAAGAAAACTCCTAAGTATGCCACGCAGCCAAATAAGATGAAAATCTAAAAAATACTTAAGTGTGCTAAGTGACTGCTTAAGGCAAAAACCAAGAAAATGCATAAGCGTGCCTAGCGGTCCATTAAGGTAAAAATCAAAAAGTGCTTAAGTGTGTCAAGCGGCCACTTAAGGCAAGAATCAAGAAAATGACTAAGTGTGTCAAGCACCGCTTAAGGCAAAAATCAAGGAAAATGCATCAGTGTCCCAAGTGGTCACTGAAGATAAAAATCAAAGAAAATGCCTAAGTGTGCTAAGCGATTGCTTAAGGCAAAAATTGAAGAAAATGCCTAAGTGTGCCAAGCGGCCGTTTAAGGTAAAAATCAAGAAATACCTAAGTGTGCCAATCGACCGCTTAAGGAAAAAATCAAGAAAGTGCGTGAGTGTGCCAAGCAGCTGCTTGAGGCAAATCTTTAGAAAATGCCTAAGCGTGCCTAGCAAAAAATCAAGAAAAATGTCTAAGTGTGCCAAGCGTCATCTTAATGCGAAAATCTAAAAAATGCCTTAGTGTGCCAATCGGTTGATTAAGGCAAGAACCAAGAAAACGTTTGAGGGTGTCAAGTGGCCACTTAAGGCCAAAATCAAGAAAATGCCTAAGTGTGCCAAGTGATGCTTTAGGGAAAAATTGAGGGAAAAGCCTAAGCGCACCAAGCGGTTGCTTAATACAAAAATCTAAGGAAACACTTAAGTAGGCAAGGAAAAAAAATACTAAGGAATATAGAGCTATCAAAGTAAAGTACACAATTCACACTCAGAGAAAAAAGGGAGTGTTTTCATTAAGGAAAAAAGTGAAGTACAAAAGAAAAGGAAAGGCATACAAATATTAAAGAAAAAGAAATAAGGAAGGGAAAAGCTACTCAAGGACAATGTGCTCCGCCAACGGATCATAAGGCCTTCACGTCTGCTCAGTGACGATATCCTTGATGACGGCTTCAGTATTTTACATGGTGGCAACACCCTCCTTGTTGGCTCAATCAGCTCATACTACGGAGGAGCCGGAGCAACACCATCAAGATACCCGATGGTGTAAGCCTCTTTCTCCAACAACCTGAACTAACCAATATAAAGCTCATAGGCTTATTCCTCCTTATTCCTCACAGCCTCAGCAAATGAAGCCTCCAACCGCTCAGAAACCTCACGGATGGCCTCTTGAGTGCACTTATCAACCTCTGCCCTCACCTGGCATCTTCGACTTCACTCTTCACTTCGCCAAGCTCATTGTCCTCGGCAACTAGTGGACTCTTTAAGTCAGACACCTCATGCTCGTGTCAGACCATCTCACCACCAGTGCTTAAGCTTGGCGGCAAGGGAGTTATGGTAAAGAGCATCCCAAAATAGAAAAAATTATATATAATCAAAGAATTAAGAAAAAAATCATGAAAACTAAAAGTGAAAATGATTACTTGAAGAAGACTATAATTGACCCCTTTCTAAAGGGCCTCAATAGATTCATCCCCAAGCTAGTCAGAGTTGACCGTGCACTGGAGATGACTCATTATCAGGTGGGATGTCTCACGATCCACCATCATGTTGGTGTCAAAGAGAAGTACAAAAAAAAGACCATAACTGGGTAGCCTCAGAGGCACCAAGCCTGAAATGAGGGAAAGAAGGCCCAACCAGCATTGGTGTCAAAGTGAAGTACAAAAAAAAAGACCATAACTGGGTAGCCTCAGAGGCACCAAGCCTGAAATGAGGGAAAGAAGGCCCAACCAGCATGAACGACAGTGGGGAGGACACTCCAATTGAAGAGAAGGGTGAACAACCAAAGTATATAAGGGATAAGAGGTATGAGTTGGTAGGGGCACTACAAGAAAATTGTGCTACTGCGGCGATTTTCTGTGTTTTTCGCGACGGGTTTTAACCGACGGGAAAGCTAATGCGACGGTTTCTGTCGCAAAAACTTTTGTGATGGTTTTAGCAACCGTTGGAGAAACGTTGCTAAAAATTTATCTATCGCGACAGTTGTGAACCGTCACGATAGACTTCCTATGACGACGATTCTTAACAACCGTTGCGCTATATACAATTGCTCTGCGGCGGCGGTTTTACAACAGCCAATATTGCTGTTATAATTTCAAAAAAACTTGATTGGGGAGCTTTTTTTTCTCAACAATCCTGCACTCTGATGTTGCGCGAACAAAAAAAAATCCCTTTGTCCAATCACATTAGCTTGTTGCCATCGTCTACTCCAACATTCTTCAGTGCTTTCAACTTCCTATATCCGATCAGTCCCAAATATCCTGTCAAAAACATGAAAAGGATCAGGACACAACAATCAGCAGAAAACAAATTAGAAGCATTAGAATATTGGTAATCTGATCACAATCAACATGATCAAAACAAATTATTAAAAATATCAAATTAAAGAGAACACTCTAGAGGTGCAGGGAAGCCACTACTCAACATCACAATTGTTTTTACGACTTTTTCCTGTACCGTGATCATTTTTTCTTTCATATTCGTTCTTAAGGCAGTGGGATAGCAACAAAATGTGATACAATAACAATAAGCAAGAATCAAATTAAAATCCATAAGAAAAATAAAACCATCTTTCTAAATGCCCAGGCTACAGTAAAGTGAATTTAATAGTAAACACTAGTCAAACTCATAAAGAGTAGTGCTTGAACAACAAATGAAAAAAGGTACCAGTCCATGTAAGTAAATGTTGAGGAGTAGTTGCCCGACTTCGTATATAGCAGTCGGTGATGATAGTCATGAAAATCAGCACTAAGATAAATATTAGAATTTCAGGAACAATTAGTAACTGGCAAAATGAAAAAAAAAAATACACTGTGATCAACAAGTTAAATTAAGGGCTTACCCTCCATACAAAGGTAAGAAGTTTGAAAGGCTCCAAGGAAAATGATAACCGCAGTGTGCCTCGACTGTCTCTAGCACTCTAACTATCATCCATAGCCATAGAGTAATCAGGTGGGGGCCAGTTATGGCAGGACCAACTATTGTAGCAAAACCAAGAAAGAGTATCTCAGCTGGGTGAGCATTTTCCGATGTCAACCCAAAAGGGGTGGCATATCTGCACAAGTATTAGCTCTCTCTGTAAGCTTCTCAAAAAAGCTCAGGAAACGCTGTTCAAGTAACAGAAAAATCAGTAACTTGCATTTGTATAACCATTTGGTATATAAACTCTTACTCATGATGGACACTGTGCACATGCTTGTATAACCATTTGGTATGCAAAATTCTAGAGCACAAAGTCCTCCAGGATGAAGTAGAATATTATTTGAGTCAAAACCACTCGTCTACAGACAAATCCAAAATTCTGTTAAGTTTTTCTTGCAGAAGAAACTGACACTCTGCATGTTGAAGGAAAAGCTGAAGACAATCGTTAGAATCACAAAATTATCAAATTGTTTGATTCCTAAGAAAATATGCTTTTAGTATATAAAGAACCTGAAAATACCAGGACGGCAGTGGAAGACTAGTCCGCATGCCCATGTACTTGAAGACCAGATAGGAAATAATCATAACAGGTAGATTTACACCAAAATGATAGATCAATAGGCGAGTACATTTCAATTAATTACGGGAAGCAAGGAAAAAAAGAATCGTGTCCTAATTGGAACTGAGAGGACTGACCAAATATCTATTGGTATGTAAGCTGTCACAAATAAAAGTAGCATAAAACAAACTTGGAAACTTTTGCAATTAATTACGAAGCCTAACTCTGTAAGACGAAAGCATTAGATCGAAGACATATATTTGCAAGTATAAAAGTTAATAGCATAATACTAGCTGGTAGATATTCAAAAGAGGCCTTCAAAGGCTTTTCAATAGGCAAGATCAATCATGGAGAAGACAATAGCAAGAATAATACAGATACTCTAAAATAATTTATTTCCAGCAAGAACTACAGAAGATACTTCTATAATAATTCCTTGGAATCAAATTTAGATAAAAGACTAATGGAGTTCAAACATGGACCATAGATCTTAGTGCACTTTACAAGTAAACACCAGATTTTCATGGATAAACACAATGGGACAAAGTGACAGTTTCTTTTCACATAAAATCGACGCTCTAATACTTGCAAGTGAATACTTGCTTGGCTCCCAGAATGCTGTCATCTATGAGAAGTATAGAACAGAATATTATGTTTCAAAACGTATTATACTGGGTCAAGTCCTTTGGCTACAATGCAACATAGCTTTTCCCAAATTTGAAACTGCGAATTAGACCTGAATCTTATATTTATTCAGCCATCCAACTCTCTCAAGATATATATGAAGGGGAGTCCGGATAAAAAGAAAACGCTTTCGTGAAGAAACTCCCTAGGCATGCCAGCTGAAAATCACTGAAATGCGTGACTAAATACTGCATCACAACAAAGAAGGATTTTTAAAGCATATTATGACTAGATATTGATAGATTGACAAAGTTGAAATCTCAGTTCTATCATTCAAATGCAAGAATCTGAAAAATGATCCCATGTTCCATCCTAAAATTTTTCATAGGAATTAAGATTAGACCATAAGAAAAAAGAATTTAACACAAAACCCCAGTTAAAGTAAAGGATTGAGAAGAGATTACCAGAAAATAATGCAAGAACTTCCGGGACTATTCCAACAAGAACACTACCAGCAATGCTTAAACCCAACCATAAACCAAATAATGGAGGCAAACCAAACATAACAGCAACCTTAAAAAAATTAAGAAACCCATCGTTCAAATTGACAAAAACGAATCCAAACTGCACAAGAAATAAAAGAAAATAAAAAGGAGGAACCTTTGAGAGCACCATCTTCGTTCTCCAATTCTCAAAGAGCGGCTTTAGAGTGAAGATGATGAAATCACCATCTTCATTCTCCAATTCGGTGCCCTATTGGCACCACTGTTCGGCGGAGGACTTTACGAGTAGAAGAGCAAGTGGAGAAAAAGTTTCAACGGTTTGTGCTTTAAAGAGAATGGAGAAAAGTGAAAGAAAGAAAGGGTTTCTGATAGATCGAGAAGAGAGAGGGCTAGCCGCGTATTTTGGTGTTTCGTTCAATTCCCCTCTTGATTTTTTTCTTCGCGTTTCCCGCGGATGCTTATTCCGACGGTTATGTAGAACCGTCGAAAAAAGCCAACTCTATTGCGGAGGTAATGAAGAAACCGTCGCCAAATTTTCACCAATTGCAACGGTTATAAGTAACTGTCGCCATAGGTCATTTATTATGACGGGTTTCTTAAAATTGTCGCTATAGATTAATCTATCACTGCGGTTGGCAAAACCGTTGCCCAAAAACTCTCATGTTTGCTACCAACCGTCGCGATATGTCAATTTTCTTGTAGTGGGGAGAATGAATATGGGAAGTCTCCCCCAAAGAAGCTAAAGGTAGAGGCTTAGAAGCCAACCTTGAGCGTACATTGGACGAGGTAGAATGTTGGAAAGAGAGATGGATAGGCCTCATACTATTAAACGCCTAAGCAAAATATGGTGAGGTAGCTGAGGAAGCACTAGAAGTAGGAGGTAAAGATGCTTGAAAGTGAATGGCAATAGAAAGGGCTAAAGGCCGATGAGGTGAAGCAAGGATCCAACAACCATTGCTAGTCGCGATGAGAAACGTTGTAAGAAACGATGATCTTGGTCCTATAATCGGGAGTCTCAAATGGATGAGAGTTCTTCATATTGTCTGTAAAAAGGCAAAGAAAAATTAGTTGAATAAAAGGAAAACAGGGGATGCAGATGGCCAAGGTCACTCACCAAATGATCACCATTCAGTAGGGATATGGAAGTGACCGCCTCCTTGCGAGTCCCACTAACTTGGAATGCCTTGGCATTACACCACTTATCACCCTTTGGCAAGTCCATAATGGACCGCCGGTCAGGCGACTCCTCGGAGCGGCAAAGTAGTTGCCATTCTTCTCCCTAATGGAGTAAAGAAGGCGAAACTCATTAAGGCCTAAATCTAAATCATACAATCTGTTTAAACCTAGAAGAATTCTATAGGTATTTAGGGTGCACTGTGCAAGAGAGACATCGTGATACTGGAAAACTCTTAAAATAGGGGAGAGATAGGAAATCTAAAGCCTAATGCAATGTACAATGTCCTAAAGTTTAAAATGCTAGGGTGTTTGGAAGGACTGACGAGGTCACCGTCAAAATAGGAACAGGAGACATCATTGGGAAAGGCCTTACATTATCGAGAAATAAACCGTTCAAACTTGTCTCTGCTCCTAATTCTAGGGATAGAAGGAGAAAAGGAAGAACAAGCCATTGAAATACAGTAGAAAAGGGAAGACGAAGCTAGGAACTTACTGGGTAAAGTAATAACTGTCAAACGGCAGACTTGAAAGCATAAAATAAGAACTGTCAAAAGTTGAAATAAAACATGGCAACCAATGTACGAACACATACACGTGGTGCGTGACATAAGGGAAGACAGTGGCAGAATCTAAATAGGCGAAGACGTCCCCCTTCATCCAATCTCATGTGTTAAGATCTGTGACAATAATATTTGTACAAGAACAATAACATAACAGTTTATTGAAACGAGTAAGGAATGAGTGTACCATTTTATAATTTTATCACAATGATTTGAGTTTAATGCCCAACATTCATTGGTAGAATTTTCCCGTTTTCTTTGCTAAAGACTCATTAGTAGAGTTTCTCTTGTTTCCTTGTTTTCCTTTTCTCGTTTTGTATTTTTCCTTTGTATTTCTTCTTAGATCGATGAGAGTCGCTCTGTTTGTGCAATTTTTCTGTTATTGGACTCCGTTGTTGTTGTATTCATTCTTTCAGAACAAAATTTTGGAGATTAAAATCCGTTCCGCACCAACTTCAAGCTTTCAACGAAATCCGTTCTCAAACACTTAGGAAAATTTTGGCTCCCAGTTCTCTTAAAAATAACTATTTTTATAGTAGAATTTGTTGTCAAGCACTTCTAGTTCAATTTTCTTTTGTAAAGGCATCTGCTTTCGTGGCTTCAATCTTTGTTAGAGAACAAATATCTTTCCGGTTGTGAAATCTGTTCCTGAGGATATGACTTTAATTTTCTTTAAAGAGAAGGACTTGTGATCAGTCCATTTGGATTCAAATAATTAAAGAACCATGATCCCGTCTTTATTTCGTTCATTCTGAGAGAATGACTTATGAATTACCATTTTCTCAAGGACTTAAGTTCAAATAAAGAACCATGTTACCCGTTTTCATTCTAAGAGAAGGACTTACGAGTTGTCCATTTAATTTTGAGATGAGAACTTAGGTTCAAATAAAGAACTATGACCCTATTTTGGCCTTTAGTTTTAGGATCGTTCGTTGAGTTATTTTCAAGAAATATTTCATCTTTGCTTTCTTCAGTTGTTTCTATTATGAATTATTTGAGCATCATCTGATCCGTTAGACAATGATATTTTTATTTTGAAGTTTTTGATTTTCTTCTGAGAACGATGTCCGTAGACACTCCCAATGACTCAGGCTCCTTCCGTAGAGCCATGTCCCCGTTTTGATTTTCTTCTGAGAACGGTGTCTGTAGACACTCCCAAGGACTTAAGCTCATTCTATGGAACCATGACCCCGTTTTGATTTCCTTCAGAGAATGATGTTTGTTGACACTCCCAAGGACTTAGGCTCCTTCTGTGGAACCATGACCCCATTTTGATTTCCTTCTGAAAATGATTTCCGTAGACACTCCCAATGATTTAGGCTCATGTGGAACCATGACCCCGTTTTGATTTCTTTTTTAGAACGACGTTTGTAAACACTCCTAAGGACTTAGGCTCCTTCCATGAAACCATGACCCCATTTTGATTTACTACCGGCTCATTGATAGAGTTTCCCTCGTTTCTTATGTTACGAGCACATTGATAGAGTTTTCTCCCGTTTGCTTTTCTTTTTCTTTTTCTCGTACACAAATATATGCGACAAGAATGTTGAACAATACCATATATAATATATTAATGGAATAAGTAGAGAACAAGTATACTGTAACTTTCTTTTAGAAGCTCGAATCTCATTCCGTAAAGAATTTCAAGAAACTGAGTTCCATTGCTTTGTAGCGACATATGATTTGTCACATAAATATTAACGTGTTGATGAAGTTATTATAATTTTTCAAGTTTTGCATGTTATCGCGTTTCAAGTTTTGATTGAGAGCTCAAAATTGAATTCTGTGAAATTTTTTAAGAAGTTGATTTTTATATGTTTCCGGTGATATATAATTCACCATGTATTTGACTTCTGATTGATGCAGTATAATTTTCAAAATTACATGATCAATATAATCTGCCTTCCTGAACAAATTTCATAAAAGTTATTATAATTTTTGTTCGGGAGTTCCAAATTGAGTTCTGAAAAATTCTTCAAGAAGTATAAATCCGTATCTTTTTCAATGCTACTAGATTTTCATATGATACTGTCTAACACAAAGCAATTTAAAGATTCAATTTGAAAGATATGGATAGCCTTACTTTTATGAGCAATACGTACAATAATTACCGTAACTTTTTATTAAAAATTTCAAATTGAATTTCATAAAATTCTCTAATAAGTAGACTCATGTATCTTTCTATTGATATAAGATTCTACGTGTAGTTGGCTACTAATAAATACAGTTTAGTTTTTGAAATTGATCATTTTGCATAAGCTACTTCCTAAGCAGCCTTAATGAAATTTATCATAACTTTTTCTCGAGAGCTCCAAATCAAGTTCTGCAAAAATTTTAAGAAATAGATATCCATATATTTTTAACGATATATAATTTGTCATCTAGTACTATATAAATCGGTACATTTTAAAATTAAAACATGAAAAGTGTGAATATATTTACTTTTCTGAACAGTACCAATGAAAACTATCATAACTTTTGATCGTGAGCCTCAAATTGATTTTCATAAAATTCTCCATGACCTAGATTTCCGTATCTTTCAATTGATATAAGATTCATGGTATAATTAGCCTTCAATCGATACAGTTTTAATTTTCAAATCTTACAGTTCTAAATAATCTATTTTATGAACAATCTTCATGAAAATTATCATAACGTTTTCTCGGACGCTCTGAATTGAGTTCTACAAAATTCTTCAAGAAGTAGACATTTAAGTCTACTTAACCATATACAATGTTCTATATAAGTATATTTAATACAGTTCAAAAGTTAAATTTGAAAGAGGTGAGTAAGTTTACTTTCCTGTACGAAAACCACCATAAAATTCTCTATCGTAAGCATAATTTCATCCGCCATCAAGATAATTCCGTCCCCACTGCCAAGATAACTATTTCCCTTTCTCAAGACTTTTCCCATTCTCGAGACATTTCTTTCTCGTTCTCAAGATATTTCTTTCCCATTCTCAAGACATTTCTTTCCTGTTCACGAGACTTTTCCCGTTCTCAAGCTAATTCCATTTCCGTTCTCAAGACATTTCCCATTCTCAAGCCAATTTTGTTCCTGTTCTCAAGACTTTTTCTATTGTCAAACCAATTTCTTTCCTGTTCTTAAGACTTTTCCCGTTTTCAAGACTTTTCTCATTGTCAAGCCAATTCCATTCCCATTCTCAAAACTTGTCCCGTTGTCAAACCAATTTCATTCTGGTTCTCAAGATTTTTCCCGTTCTCAAGATTTTCCCTGTTGTCAAGTCAATTTTGTTTTCGTCCTCAAGACTTTTCCCATTCTCAAGACTTTTGCTGTTCTCAAGCCAATTATGTTCTCTGTTCTCAAGACTTTTCCCGTTCTCAAAACTTTTTCCATTGTCAAAGTAATTACGTTCCCTGTTCTCAAAACTTTCACCGTTGTCAAGTCAATTCTATTCCCGTTCTCAATCCTTTCCTGTTCTCAATACTTTCCCCATTGTCAAGATATTTAAACTCAAAACTTTAAATCAAATTAGAGTTAAAACTCAAAATTTTGTTTATCACAAATCAAATAAATTCTCTTCTCCTTTTGTTTTAGAAGTTGATAATGATGTAAAAGAAATAAGCCAATCGAATATGCAAGGAACGAGTTTACCGTTTTTCATTCTGTTTGTAGTTTTGTGTTTGTTGTCGTTCCCATCTATGCTTCCAACCCATTGCCATTTTCATTTTCGCTTTCGTTGTTGAGAGGGCGTTTGATTTGATTTTTGACATTTTGGGAGGGATTTCTCGAGATTTTCTCTCACTCTCAATGAAAGCGCCAAAATGTAAATATTTTTTTCGGTATGGGGAGCTCTTTACGAACAAATAATAAAGATAACAATTTAAAGAAAGAGAAAGAAAATGAAGACGCATCGATTTACGTAAAAAAACCTTTAAAGGGAAGAAAAACCACGAAAAAACTATTGATATTCACTTGTGTAAAGAATTTTACATAGTTGATGATGGGAGAAGAGGGAAAAGGCAACGCACTTAGTCAAGGTTTGCTTGGGTTGCCTCTCCTTTTTTTTCTTACATGAACATGTACTTATAGGCCTTATAATAATAATAATAATAATAATAATAATAATAATAATAATAAAGGGGGATGATCACACCCCTATGTTCTCAGCTGATGAGATTTTTGTCAGTGAGCGCCCCTCCCTATTGATGGGATCTTCTTCATGCATGGGATCTTATGCTCAGTTTATCCACTATATTGTCTTGTCACTGCCGAATTAATCGTAGCCGTAAGATCAATCCCACGGTTCTGATCTTCTTTTGTGTTTCTTTCAACTGCTATGTTGACTATATTGTCTGCTGGATTAATTAAGATTGTTCGATCCCTTTTACGGTTCTGATCCTTTTCTCTTTGATGGAGTTTTCGGTATAGATCATGTCACGTGTTATATGATATTTTGACTGTTCACTCTCATTTTGCTTCTCTTGAAGGATGCCTCTCTTAACAATAAAAGAAACAAAGTACTAGTAAAAATGTTAAAAGTAAATAAACGTTAATAGAAAATGTTAAGAGTTAAACAAAATATCAAACTGTCACTAACTTCCATTGACGGAAGTTAGCCACGTGTTTCTCGTATGCATTTTAGTGTCATTGTTAACTGAAAATCATCATGGAAGGAATGTTTTATAGTTTCTCAAATTACATGAGTTTAAAAATATGAAAAAGAAAGTTTTAAAGGTATAGCCGTTACTAATTTTAACTGAAATTATTTATGAGAAGTTGGATGAGAAAGACCTATGGAATGAAAGAAATGATATTATGACATTTTAAATTTTGTTAACGAAATGTGACATTTTCATTAGGAGAGAAGACTAAAATATCTTCGTGCTAGTCCTTCATTTAGTGAAAAATTACTGCTAGACTCTATTTAACATTCTGTCATTAAAATTTAAATAAGCGAGACCAGAGTCTAGCAAAAATTCATTAGATCTGAATCTAACCATCAATAATTTTAACCGAAATGTTTTAAACTAAAACGGCAAGTTAGTTTGAGTCTACCATTCTTAATGTATTTTAATATCTTATGACATTCTTGATGATTTAGTAAAAAAAATTATTCATTGTCAATTCAATTAATTATGTGCCGAAATAGAATAACGTTATTGAAGTTTTACCTCTATTTCGTAAGCCATTGGCATAAAAAAAATAAAGAATTTGGAGGCAAACATCCATAACTATATTCTTCGAAAGATAAAATATCTGGTACTTAATTTTGATATCTTTTTTAAAATATGGTATCCGATTTTGCCATGCCACAACTTAGAGCACACAACGTTAGCCAAGTAAACCTCAATGGCCACGAATGTGAATTGAATTGCCCATCTTTGGGGAACAACCACATAGTCTAATCAGTTGAGCAATCAGACCCAAAGTTAATTCAATATCAATCATAAGTACTTTTGAAAGTTTAAAGAACTTGCATACGGACAAAAAATTTCATTATTTGTGTTTCAAATTTCAAAGTTGAATAGAGAACAGTAATATTAAATTTGTTATTTGTATTTAACCTCTTTTTTCCTCGATTTCTAATTTCTTCAAATCCAAACATTGATTGAAAGTACTTTAGTGAAGAACTTTTACTTGTTTGTATTGTATGTTTTTAACTTTCTTTACCTAATTAATATATATTAGACTAAAATAACAAATTTAAAGCAGGCCGCAGCACCGGCAGCAGTCTAATCCAGCAGCAGCAGCAGTTCAACTAATTAACTTAAAATATTCCCCTTCTGTCCATGACCAAGTCCCCTTTTCTCTCTTTGACCAAAAAAAGTTCCATTCTTTCTTATATAATTTAAAATTATCCAGTCGATTCTTTTTTTCTTGTTCAACATAATAATTAACATAATACAGATTCAGAGGTTTATTTAATAATAAAACTTTTGTTGTATTTCACGGTAATTGAATTTTATTAAATTGGGCGATAATGGACTCTTGACAATTTGTTTTATGTCACTTTTATAAGAAGTATATAATAACACTAGAGAAACAAAATATGTGTAGAGCACTTTATGATATCTTAATTTAAGATGAATTTTTCTCTTATACCATAAGATTAAATAATAAAATAATTAAATTTTAATATCAACAAATCATAAATTTAAGTCATATTATCTCTTAAATCTTGTTTTCTGTTATTTGACTGAGCAATATGAATACATAGAGAAGTGGCGGCTAAATAATATTGTTCATATAATTCATAAATCTAAGTCGCAAAGTCGATTCAAAATTTCTTCATCTTCTAGTCCGCCAATGGCGAAAACATTTCATGATTACTAAAAAAGATTTAGGATTCATTTTCCTTCTGACATCTATATAAGAAATCCAATCCAACTCTTGGCTCTCACCAATCATAAACAGCATCCGTCCTCTTCTTCTCAGTAGACATTTTCTGATATCTTCTCTTAGAAATCAAATAAGAAGATAAGGAAAGAAAATGGAGAGAAAGATTGAAGTAACCTCGACGGGGATAGTAAAACCATCGTCTCCGACGCCACCGGAGCTTAAAACACTCAAGCTTTCGTTTCTCGACCAAGCTGCACCTGGTAGCTACACTCCTCTGCTTTTCTTCTACCGTGCTGATCAGCTTGATCAGACCTCAGTCGTTGACCATTATGAGAGAAGTAATCAGCTGAAGAAATCTTTGGCTGATACTTTGACTCGCTTTTACCCCTTGGCCGGAACTATAGTGGAAGGCTATTTGGTGGATTGTAACGATGAAGGTGCAGAGTACTCTGAAGCACGAATTTCATGTGATTTATCGGAAGTCATAGATAATGACGAACTTGACCTCAAGTTCCTTCACAAATTACTCCCGTTTGAGCCGTTCGCGGATCTATCCGAGTCTGGGTCCAGAGATTTCATCCTATCCGTCCGATACAATGTCTTCAACTGCGGGGGAATTGCGGTTGCCGTCTGCGTCACGCACAAGCTCGTCGACGGAACATCAGCGACTACTTTTGTGAAAGAATGGGCGGCCACTAGCCGAGGAGTGAGCGAGTGTCTCGTGCCTACTTTTGATGCTGCCAAGCTTTTCCCTCCGGCTGAGATTAAGGGATTTCAACGCCCTTCAAAAATCGAGAAGGACACGATCGTGTCGAAGCGTTTTGTGTTCTCCAAAGCCAAAATCGATGCTCTCAAAGACGAATTTTCTGTTGCTTTAGAGAAGCCGCCGACACGCGTGGAGGCAATCTCAGCGTTTATATGGAAACGTTTCATGGCAATTGCTCGTGCCAAACCGCAGAAGGCAAAGGTATCGGCAGCGCTTCACGCCGTGAACGTGCGCGGGAGGATGGATCCGACATTGCCGGCTCACTCGTTGGGTAATCTTTGGTGGTTCGCGATCGCACCGTGCCCGATTGACGAAGAGAGAGATCATCAATTTCTGATAACGCAGATTCGAAACGCCATACGAGAAATCGACAGCGAGTTTGTGAAGACGTTACAGGATTCTCAGAAGGCGTTGGGTGTGATGAGGAAAGTGGGGCAGCAGATGTACTCAGGGGAGGTAGAGTTTTGTAGTTTCACGAGCTGGTGTCGGTTTCCTTTGTATGAAGCTGATTTCGGGTGGGGGAAGCCTGCTTGGGTATGCAGTCCAAGTAGGCCTTTTAAGAATGTGGTGGTTCTAATGCCTACAAGTGGTGATGGTGACGGAATTGAAGCGTGGGTGAATTTGGACGAAGAAGGAATGGCAGCCTTCCAACGCGATCCTGAACTGCTTACTCTTACATCATGATCGAGTTTAATAGAGAATCAAACTGTTGGGATTATCATATTCGACTGACAATCCCAGGTTTGTCAGGTCAAAAGCTTGCTGTAATTTGTATGTGTCTGTTATCATTTATTTTTGTGTGTGATTTAATTTGTTTTTGTTTTGTTGGAACTCTGATTTAATCTGGTTTTAATGTTTTAAGTCCTATATTGAAGATGGTGTCTATATTCTAAGTTACTTTTCAAAGAATAAATTCTAGTTTGAATTTTTAATTAAGCGTCTTTTTCCATAAGGAAGGTAGGTTATCTATGATTTCTTTTGTTGACTCATTAATCATGCACTCTAGATTATATACGCAGCTTCTAGAAGATTGAATTGCATAGCATTATCTTATTAGCAACATAGAGAGTTATGTTCGTCTAATCTTAGATATTTTGGATTTATTTTAATGATTAAAATTTGTCAAATTTTTTAAAATTTTATCTAAGTTAGTTTTTTCGAAGATTAATTTAAAATATAAAAAAAATAGATGAATGATTCATATCCAACATAACTCTCACATGTTTCTTGATAGAAATCTTATCTCAAATAGATTGGGTTGGGGTTGGTCGTCATAAAACATAATTGATCATATCACATATTGTATAAAATTGAAAATGTGCTCGAAAGAAAGGTTTATTTTTAATTGTATTTTAGAAACATATAACAATAATAAGTGTCTTCCGAGCACTTAGAGGATTTGTTAAATGTTGTTACGCAACGTATATCTTGATTTCGAGGTTGTGTTGGCTGGTGTTTTCCATGCGATTGTTTATGTTTCGACATTTGGATGAAAACAATTGTGGTTGGAAAGTGATTCTATTTATGTGGTGGTTATTCTACGTTCTAGATCTCGAAAGGTTCTTTGACGTTGGCATACTGCTTGGGATACATGCTTAAGTTTAATTAATCAGATGAACTTTGTTGTCACTTATATTTATCGGCAGAGAAATCAGGTTGCAGATTGTTTGGTGTCTGGTGTCTCCCAGTATAGTTACTTCAACTTAGTGGTAAAATGCTTTGAACTTTTGTTCTTTGTTTATTTTTGATGATGTTTGTAACATACATTATTTTAGATTTTGCTGATCATTTTTCTTTATTTTTTCTTTTGTTGATTATTTTACTTTATTTTGATAATATGTTGAGTTGTGTTAGATGATGAGGGTGCTAAGGAGGTAACAGTCTAACTAGGATATCCTGGTGCACCTACTGATTCCTATCACCAACAACCTTATCTTAAACACAATAACAAGTTTTTAGAAATGCCAGAGCCTGTTTGGAACTTTCTTACATTTGTTTGTGAAAAAACTTTTTTCTTCAAGATGTCTTCTAGACGATTACGAAGTCTATAAGTAGGATCATAAAGTCCTCAAGATGTCTTTAACATTCATCTTGAAAGCTTCAAGATGTCTTCAAGATAAATCGTCAAGTATTCAAGAAGTTCTTGAAGTCTTCAAGATGGATTGTGAAGTCTTCAAGATGGATCGTGAAGTCTTCAAAGAAGTCTTCAAGACGGATCTTGAAGATTTCAAGATTGATCTTGAATTCTTAAAGATGATCTTGAAAGTCTTTAAGATGTTCTCAAGATCACTCATGAAGTATTCGTCTCCAAGACACTACTTGCTGATTTCGTTATCATAATTTTTGTTTTAGTAAAACTCATTAAAAATCTTGAGAAATTTTCTAATAAACTCGTTAATAAAGAAAATTGAAAAATCATGGGATGATACATAATGTGTGTACCTTCTAGTCAGAAAGTGTAACACACTTTAAGACTAGTAGAGTGTAAAAAATGGCAAGGAAGATGAATATGGAAGAAAAAAATTGTTAAAGAAGATGGACAATGAAGAAAATTGATGACTTCTTTAAGAAGTCATGGCGATTGAGTTTCAAAGTAGAAGGAAATGACTTTTGATGGGACAATTGTGTAAGAGTTATAGGGATTCTTAGACTACCAATGACACGGCACCACGTGGCATGACATGATAAACGTTTCTACTTAAACTCTAAGAAGAGGAATTGGAGAGCTGAGCTCCCAAAAGAGAAGGAACTGACCTGACCGGGTTGACCACAAAGGAGCTCGGGAATCATCGATCAATGTGAACTAGGAGGCTCTAGGGTAAAGGTCTGGCGTAGGAGCTCAGCTAGCCATGTGATAGGCATCATCATTATTCGCCGAAAGTAGCGCTCCATTTTACATTTTCTCAGCTACAACAGGCACCAGTCGACTTTAAATCGCCATTATGAAGTGTCGAGTCAGTAACCAAACGATCGCATCCACCACATCTGGAAAGACTAAAGGCAAAGACAAAGACATTTAATGCCGCCTCCAACTCATCATTTCAACAAAGGCCATCACCTAGCCCGAATAAGCTTATTCGACATGTATCCCTCTCCCAAAGCTGGGTATACATACCCCATCTCAGACAGTGTATGGTACGCAACTTTCTCCTAAAGGAAACTTACCCAAATTTTCTCCAGGATATTGATTTAGGTATCGGAGGCTCTTCGACGAGGAAAATACCCCTAGTTCTCTTTGTCTTTGGAGTTCTTCCTTTGTGTTGTGCAGACTTCAAGTAGAGAAGATCCTTACGTGAAAAAGAGATAGCACGTTATCTCACGTCAGAGATTTCCTATAGCAATAAATGGTAAAAGGGAAAAATGTTTTGGCTAGTTAGGGAGAAGGTGCGTATATGGTAGGTAGGGGTTTAGTTCGCCAAAATTAGAGAATACGCTTAGATCTTTCTTCATTTTTCAACTTAAACTTGGAGAGGGTCTTACCATTCCTTTGAAATTTAAAGAAGCTCTTTTTTGCAAACATTCTTCGTTTTCCCTAAGACAATAAACTTCATCTTCTTTAAAGCGACACAAACTTTGTTTCTTTTCAGTACAAAATTAAAAACACAATAATGGACTCGAAATTAATGTTTGTATAATATAAGTTGTCTCTCACTGGCTGAAATGAAAATCTTCCATGCTCATTTATGTTTTCTCCCATTTCCTTATTTTGTGACAGTTAGATGTGTTTCCAATGATTTCTTTTTCCTTTAATTTCAAAATGGTGTTGAAACATCCTCCACCTATATTTAGATTTATGATAATTTTTCCTCCATTTAGATATGTCTATAAATGTTTTTCTTCCACCTAGATCTAGATCTAGGTTTAAAATTCTGGTATTTTTCTTTGGTAGCATTCGTTTTATGGCTATCTTCGAAAGATCTAGTCCATATCTACAAATTGTGGTGGTCGATTGTATCAGATTTTTCATTGGATCATTTGACAGAGTGTATTTCAACAGATTTCAGTCACGCAAGCTTTTTTGCGTGGTAGAGGTACTTAGAACGAGCCAGGATAAAGTTTTAAATTATCCCCATTGTTTGTTCAATAGTTTTCTTATTATTGTGGTTGATTTATGTATTTTGGTTGTTAAGGTTTCTTGTTGATCTTTTGAGATTTGATTTATCTTTTTAATAGATCTACATATTCTTGTTATTATTCTGATCTAGATCTGTACTCTTTTTCTAAAATGAATAAAATATTTGTCCCAAAAAATGGTGTTGGTATAATAGAAAAATCAACGAGACTTTTGAGCCAAGTAGTTGAACCACACGGTC
This sequence comes from Datisca glomerata, assembly GCA_003255025.1. Taxonomy (NCBI): domain Eukaryota; kingdom Viridiplantae; phylum Streptophyta; class Magnoliopsida; order Cucurbitales; family Datiscaceae; genus Datisca; species Datisca glomerata. The sequence continues at coordinate 1,228,190 of QANY01005052.1, forward strand.
TTGGTGATGTCAGATTTCGGTTGAGCATCGTACTAAAAAAGAAATGTTTGGATCCTATTTTCAGAAGCAAATATACTCTAGCCCAATGCAATCACTGCTGTTATCTGCATGAGAGAGATTAAAAGAAAAATAATCGCGAATTGCCAAAACAAGGAATGGGTAAACACACAAGTAGATCCATGAGGGCAAATGATAACTCTACGAAATAGAGTTATGTTTGCACTTTTATACATGCTAATTGGCTATATTCTTGAGGGTTGTGCTTAATTACTATCCCTAAATATATGCTTTTCCTCATTTGTAGGTAAATTAAGTAGAGAGAAGTGTTGTGGCATTTTGGAGCTTGATGGATGGGAAATAGGTCAAGAAAAAACTTTAAAAAGATCTCAAATTTGAGCTTTAATCCGCAACAGTGAAGCCCACATGCAGGGAGAAGGAAACTCGTCGCCTCAGCCACCAAATCGTTCCATCACCGCGTCTAGCGCGCGAGTCTCGATCCAGTGCCCCAACTGGGAAGTCTGAGTGCTATGCAGCACATTCCCCATACCATCCCGAACCTGTGCTTCTTGATTCATTAGTCTCGTGTCCAACTTCTCCCTTGGTTGAATCCCGCCACGCCACGCGTCCCTCTTGCGCTTCACACAATAGCGCAGCCACATGCCTCTTGCTTTTTTCTCGCATTTTAATCTCTCTGATCTCTTCTTCTTCTTGGCATATGGAAATGGTAATGAGAGATGGAGAAGGGTATTTTTTTTTTTACAAATAAGTATCATTGCTCATTAGGAATGTCATGAAATACAATGAGAGTAATCGAATCAGGAGGTGAGATATTCAAAGAACAACTATAAGATAACCTATTTGCATGGGCTGCTATTTTTCTAGCAACCAGATTAATACACGAATTATCTAGATACGATTTTACATCAGTGAAGTTATACGATTTTCTAAAAATAGAAGAAATAAAAAGATCAACTCTATCTTTTCTAATTATTAGAGCTTCCCACAATTTAGAGCAAGATGTCTCCACTTCAATGAAAAGCCATAAATTAGAAAGGCAGTGTTGAAGTCTTTCGAAGAACGCCATGCAAAGAGAGGAGGATAAAGGCTATGATTCTGTCGAGATCCATCCACCTATAAGGTATTCACTAGAATAGCCTCTACAAACCCATCCACTAGCAAGCTTTGAAGTAGATGTGGACCAAGAAACATCTAGATTAAGCTTGACATTTTTTTTGGAGGTGGGTGCCATCTGTTCCGAAATTGCCAATCCAAAACCTTGGTGATGATACCAAGATTGCCAAAAGAATTTCCCGTAGGTTCCTTTGTGATAGTCTCCTCAAAATATCCTTTGTACGAATTGATCTTTGCCATCAAGTATCCTTCAATTTTAGTCCTCCATGTTCTGATTGCTTCCTTAGGATCAGTCTAGATTCCCTTAAAGACCAATTCATTCCTATCCCTCCGAATTCACCATAAATCATAAGTTAAAGATCTAACAATATCTATAAAATGGGGCTGGCTCCTCATCTGTTCTATGAGGTTTTTCCAGATTGCCTAGTAGTTCAAACCTCTTAATTGATCTGCATACAGCTGAATATCACAAGAAAACCCAAAAAGTTTGGCAAAATGCAACGAAAGAAGATATGATGCAGTTTCTTCTACCTGCTCGCAAAAAGGACAATAGGGATCAAGTATTGCTATCTTCCTCTTAAGTAGGTTAGTTCTAGTAGGAAGAAAATCATGTAGAATCCTCCATAAAATTAATTTTTAGAGCAACATCCAATTTCCATACAGTATTCTGAAGGCCATTATATTGGAAATAACTACATGAGGATGAGTTGGCTATCCTTCTATACTTGCTCAAAAGGGCAATTTTATACCCTGAACTTACTGTATAATTCTCATTTTTGTCATAGACCCACCAGCAAGAATCAGGTTGTCTACCCGAGGGAAAGGGGATAAGAGATATATAAGTGATGCTTCCTCTTATTAAAAGTATTGAGAATGATTTCATTGTTCCAGCCCCCAAATACAGTATACATAATGTCTGAGACCAATTAATCGAGTCATTTCTAAAGCATTTAGAGATAAAGTATCGTTCTCTAAGAGTCCATGGATCCTCCCAAATGTTTATATTCCTAACATTCCCTATCCTCCACATAAATCCCTCCGTAAAGAGCGATTTGCCTCATAACATACTACGTCAAGCCCAAGATATACTTGTGGATTGCTTCACTTGGAAGAATCCTACCTTAGGGAAGTATTTATTTTTCAGCACTTTATATAAGATACTTTAAGAATTTGAAAGAAGATACCAGTAATTTTTTATTAAGAGAGCCTAGTTGAAGCATTCAAAATCTTTGAATTCAATGCCTCCACACGCCTTATCCTTAGTAAAGGAGTCCCAGGAAGTCCAATGGATTTTCCGTTTGTTATTAAATGATCCCCACCAAAATTGACTAAGGCATCTAAAAATATCTAGTTTGTTACTGTAGTTTAAAATAGTGCATGGTATAAATTGGGAGAGCATAAGCCACTGCCTTAATTAGTGTTTCCTTACCTGCTGGAGATAGTAGGTGTTCATCTCAGCCATGAATTTGGAACTCAAGCTTCCTTCTAATTTCATTAAAAAGATTCCTCTTCGAACCTTCAAAAATAGAGGATAAACCCTAATATTTTCCAAAACCCCCCACAACGTGTAATGTTAAACAAAGATGTTATATGTTTTTAATAAGTTAAGTAAAAACATTGGGAGAAAAGCATATAATACTTTTCTAGAAATTGACCAGCTGTCTCGAAGCTTCGCAATAATTGTTAAGGATAGATTTGATCACATTAACCTCTAGATCTAAAGCCTTGTAAAAAAAAGATTGCTTATGCCACGTCTAGGAAGAATTAGTTCAGTAAGTTCTAAGGAGAATCCATGAATTCTCTTAGTTTCAACAGCCAAGGAGAGATGTTTAGATAATACTTTAGCACATAAAATAAATAAATAAGGTGACAAGGGAGCACCCTGTCTCATGCCAAAGTTAGGAAGAATTAGTACATTAAGTTCCCCATAAATTATCATCGAAAATGATACTGTTTTAATACACTCCATGATCCACCCTATCCAACGGTTGTGGAAATTCATTTTGGTCAATACAACTTCAATGAAATACCATTCTAAACGGTCATATGCCTTGGCCATGTCAAGTTTTAAGATCATACTCCTCACTTTGCTCCTAGACTTTTTTCTCAGAAAGTGGAGTGTTTCATGAACAATGATGATGTTGTCCTGAATGCGCTTGCCTGCTATAAAAGCACTCTGATAAGGGAATATTATATCATTGAGAATAGGCTTTAATTTGTTGCACAAAACTTTGGATATGAGTTTATAAATCACATCACATTGCATAAAAATATCGACTGAAAGTCTTTCATGGATCTAGGAGCAGCACTTTCGGGAATAAGGTTCATGTGTGTTAAGTTAATATCTTTAGGAAGCTGACCTATAATATAAACTCATGCATCATAGCTAAGATGTCCTTGGAGACAATCCCCCATTGGCCTTGAAAAAAACCTACATTAAAACTGTCTGGTCCAGGAGCTTTGGATGCATTCATTTAAGATATTATTGTTTAAATTTCAGCTTCTCGTAAAGGAGATATAAGTGTCTCACTTTGACTATCACTCACTTGAGCCGTTAAGACTTCTACAACCTTTTCAACCTCTTTTAGGGCTTGAGAAGTGAATAGGTTGTAGAAGTATTCATGTGCTATATCTTTTAAGGCATTTTGCTCAAATCTCCAAGCTCTATTTCCATCTTCTAGTCCTTGGATTTCGAGGCCTCTACTTTTTAGCTTAAATTTGACATGAAAGAAGGCAGTGTTTCGATCCCCCTATCTAAGCCAATCCATATGGGCTTTATCCTTCCAAATTTTTTCTTCGTTTGGAAGTCAAAATAGTATTGGATAGTATCGTACTAAATTTATCTGATTGTACTGTACTGGATTAAATAATATTGTTCATTGTTTGACGCTGCATTAGTTAAAAAACTGTAACATTTATACAATGTTTGACACATCATAGTACTAGATTATAAAATTGTTAGTCATGATTTGATCCGCACAAGCCTATTTGAAACTCATTCATTTTCTTCAATATCACTCAATTAATTTTTATATTTGGCAAGAAAACATTCAACATAAAAGAGCTTCTTCTTAATTAACTATAAATTTCTAAAAAAACTAAGATATGAAAGTTATTTTTAATCGTTTAAACTTTATATTTATACATATGTCAAGAGTTTATGTATTCTTAAACTTTCCAAACATAATTTTTTATATAATTCATTCTAATTAACTTGCATATCTTAATCTCGTCGGATGGGATCTTGAGACAAATTTGCAGGACGTGTCTTTCAGAACGAGATCGGTCAAGATGAAAATCTTGGCCCAAATGATTTGGGTAGGAAAAAATCTCAAATTTAGGATCAGGATGGGGTTTGTCCCATCAGGACTGGAATGTGGTCGAACATGGTTTCGGGATCAAGAATTTTTATGACCCTTAAATGAGGCTTCGGTCTTGAACAAAATAAAATCAAGTAGCATGAATACAGATAAGTAATGATCTTTTAATGAGAATTTGAGAAGATAAAAGATATTTTGAAAAATGTGTAAATGTGTTGATAAAATGTATAAGTGAATTGAAAAAATTATTTGATAAAGTAAATTTTTATTAAAAAAATAGATAAAATAATGTGTGATTGTTATTTCACCAGGTGAAATAAGTTTACAATGTCAAATAAAAATATTTAAAATAAATATGAGAAAGTGTTAACAATAAATTTATGGTGTAGGATAACTAACCAAACGCTGTTTAAGGCTTCTTAGTAATCATGGGTTTCTTTGGATATGAACTATGAATATGTTGGGCTTAACTATTAGAATTCTTCGGTTTTTGTTTCACCTTCATTTTTCAAGACGAAACGACTTTTGAACAGAGACTGAGATTGGGCTACGCCGAAGAAGCTGAAGGTAGAAGTCCAGTCCAAATCTTCATTATAACCCTCTGTCGATGAAAAAGTTACTCTTTTTCCCAATCTATATCAAGATGATAATGATGATTTTAAATGCATTTTTTTAATAATTATTTTGCAATAATGTCTCACATTGTTTGCAGTGCACAGTCAAGCCAATAGAAAACGACACTTTTCTCTGCTGCTAAGTACAGAACTGCTAACATGTCTTTCTGTTGTTGGTTGCATAACTGACTTTTGTTTGAGCTAAGTCAGGTCAAATGAAGCTTGCAAGTACCACTTCCGTTTGTACATATCAATGAAATAGTGAAAATTTTACCTTAAGATTAGCCAACAGGTAAAAGAATAAACTTTCGATATCATATAATGTAATATGTTTGGTGACTAAATAGATTGGTAATTTTTATATTAAGTAGCTATGAAAAATATATTTACATACATTTCTTTTATGCATCTCATCTAATTTATCTATGATATTTACTATATAAATAAGTATGGGGGGATTTTTTTTTTACAATAATATCCTAGCTAGTGTTTAAAATTAGCTAATGAATGCACCAATAACGGCACATTTCTTCAATCTTTTCTACATCTAAATTTATTTTGAAACTATAATAATGTTATCATGAATTATAGCCCTTTTAATTTAGTGTTTTTATTAAATATTTTATTAATATTTAGGTATTACAATGGCAAAGGTTTTCTTGCATTTACAATCTAGAAAATCAAAGGACAAGCGAATTTCAATATTCAAATTAACGTGTTCTTTATTAGTAAGTTTATTAGTGTATCATGAAACTCACAAGATTTTCTGAAATATTAATCAAAAGAAAACCTTTCTTTTATTTCAAGACAATTCAATTGCTCTAAACAATTATTTTGTTTAATTTCTTGACACTAAACATTGTTACGTATATTTGCAAAATTATAAATATGACTTTGAGGAATCAAAATGTTCAATAACGTTTAAGGATCAACTTAGAAGCATATAAAAGTTTGAAGCAGCAGTGGATGTGGTGAATATAAGCCTCCTATTGAAGCATGTTATTCAAATAATGAGATAATTAACCAAGTATGCTCCTTATACTTAAGTTCAATGATAGTGCTGAACATTGACGAATAAGTGATATGCTCATTGATTCATTCAAAACTATAATTTTCAATATATTAAAAGTGAGATGAGAATGAGAATCATTTTTGGACCATTTTGTCAATTATTTATTTTACAATTTTTAATTTTCCATTGAGTATGTTAGTAGTGCATCATTAATTGTTAATTTTTTTATTTCTCAAAATAATGTATATCGAGCAAATTTTTGTTTATCATTTCTAATTTAAATTTTATTTTTAGATTAAAAATATATTAAGTTATTTCATCGTTAAGAGATATGATAGAAAAATTCAATCAATAATCAATAAAATAGTAAAACATGTTTTTAGTTTATTTGTCAAATAAATAATACACTAAAAGATAAAAATAAAAATGTATAAAGTATACACATATGTTCTTCTAGCGTAATTAACTTAATTGGAGATATTTTAGTGAGTAAAACTTACGAATATTATAAAAGTTATCATTTTAATTTTCTAATATTATTTAATAATAAATATATTTTATTCAAATTTGACAAGTAATTATTAAATAATAATAAAGATAATAAAAAAATACATATCACGTGTACCGCATGTATAACTAATTATATTAAAAATGGTTTAAATGGGAGAAACTTTTTATTCTCCTTTTACCCTTTAATAACCTTTAAAATTTCAAATAAATTAGATATTTCACAAATTTTTCATTTAATTTATTTACATAATATGTTTTATAAATAGTTAACAAATTAATTATTTTAATAATATTGTGTAATTGAATACGAATAATGTTCGCAAAGACTAATTTTATGATTTTTTATATACAAAGAATAATATTTTTTAATTATTCATATTTCTTTATTACTGATTTGTAAAGTTTAATTATTCATATATATCTACTATATTAAAATAGGATATATATCTACTATATTAAAAGAAGTTTAAGGAGGAGAAATTTTTTATTTTCCTTTTACCATTTAAGCCCCTTTAAAACATTAAATAAATTAGATATTTCACCAATTTTTCATTTGTTTTATTTACATAATAAATTTTATAAATAGTTTACAAATTAAATATTTTTAATGATATGGTGTAATTAGGAGTGCAAATAATATCCGCAAAGACTAATCTTAAGATTTTTTTATATACAAGGAATAATAAAAAATTTTACTATTCATATTTCTTTATTAATGATTTGTAAAATATATATTATGTAATATTTATGTTATTAAAAACATTAAAATTCAGATAAATAAATTTGAAGAATACCTATATTTTTTAACAATCTACTAACAATATAATCATTTCCTAGAAATGTAGTAACATTTTCTATAATATTTAAAAAATAATGCGATATAGTATAATTTCAATCATCTGATTTTTAATTTAATATATCTTACTTTATGTACGTTATGTTTAACAGCAAAATTTTTGATATATATATATATATATATATATATATATATAATATCTAAATTACATATTCTATCATTTCGAATAAGTCACTAGATCACTCATTTCATATATAATGTGTAAGACATGTTTATTGGCGAGTGTTTCATGTTATTTAACAAGAGAGTTTGATTAATACTTTATTTAATTAAATGTACAATGTGTAAATATTAAAAAATAGGTCATTTTCTCTTACTATATAAAAAAGAATGAAAATGAATATGCTTACAGTTTTTCTATGTTGTTAGTGAATTAACAAAAAAACTAGACTTATTACGTGCAACGCACATATGTTTCTACTAGTATATTAAAAGTGAATAATAAATGAGTATAATTTTTAACAATATTATCCACTTATTATTCTTAAATCCCTAAAATGACATTGTATTCTACTTATGGCACTTAATATTATGATTTTCAAAGAATAATTAATAGTTAATTACTAATTGTATCAATGTTTCTTAAATACAGATTTATGATCAATGTCAAATACACATTATATTTTTTGTAAGTGCTTTATTATTATTCATGAACACATCTTTGAAAGAAAAAAAAGGTTAGTAAATTTTTTGATTTCCAAATCCTTATATCCAGCAATAATAAAACATGTTTACAGAAGAATGCCTATTAGTAAAATAATGAAAATTTTATTATATTTTTAGTGATTCTATGATGCATTGACGTTGTTAAAATAAATAATTTTTAATTATTCATGATATAAAGTAGTGAGAAGTAAAAAGAACACAAAGTGTCATATGTTTCTCTCACATTAATATTAATTAGTCTACTAATTGAATAAGATAACAACATAAAATTCAGTTAATATTGGGTCACCAGTTGAAAACTAAATATATGTGTTCACAACTTTAATAAAAGTATGTATATAAAACTTAATCCTAGATTTTTTTTTTTGCTTATATGGAGGACTATGACCCTAAATTTTGAGGAAAAGAACTAAAAGATTTAATGATCTCAATCACATGCACAACATGTTATACTTTACTAGTTAATTCAAGCGTACCTTGATAGTGCTAAATGTTGATTGATTAGTGGTATGTTCATTGATTCATTCAAATTCATTCAAGTGTACCTTAGAACTTGTAGGTGATACTTCGTTACATACAAGTTGCATTCCTAAGAGAATTCCTCATGAAATGACCAATGAAATATAACGTTTGAATTGAATTATATAATAGGTTGACACCCTACATTGAAATATTATAACTACGGGATTGTCTAACTTATCGCCAATCTTGAAACCCCTCGTGGTTTAGCTTATATAGCAATCTTGAAACCCATAAAGGGTTTAGAATAACACTTAAAACTATTATTGTGCTCATTAATTATGCTAAAAACATGATATTTTCTCATTAATAAAAATGACATTCCTTACTGTTTAATAAAAATGCTTCAATGATAAAAAAGTCCTAAGAGGTCAAAAATGACATTCGTCGGTAAAACAAGACTTTTAGCGATGACATCTTGTCATTTTTAAATTGTATCATTTCGGATAATACAATGAGGTATTATGACTATTCGAATCGCTATGAATCAATCTATGTATAAATTCCATCTTTGGCTGCTTTTAAGTGAATGAATTTTTTTCCATACTTTTCTACCTCGTATTTTTATATTTTCATATATGAAAATATGTGTGTGATTACAACTCATATAGTTGTGTTCTAAGTTTCCTAGGAACTAAAAATATGTTATATTCTTACGTACAATTGCTCATTAGCTTGTGAACTGAATTGATTGCCTTAATGAGAGTGTTCACACTAGCTCATATTACATAACTTATTTCTTGTCATTACAGAATTTGAGACGGTTACTAAAAGTTAGTTGTAAGTATATATTTTTTACAATAAATTCTTTGAAGTTGGAAGAACGAATTTGTTGAGAGAGATGATGTAGTTTCAGATGATTTACTTGTCAGCCTTAGCCAGCATAAAAGGGCCAATTATTATGGGGCAAAAATTAACAAGTTCAAATGATTCTTTGGGTGGTATCCTTGTCAGCAACACAGAAGGATTGATAAAAGCAAGCAAGCCAAGTTTTTATTAGACGTGTGCAAATTTTTTAAGAACCGCCTGAACCAATTCAGTCAGTTCTTTTACTATACAGATTGTAATTGGTTAGAGATTTTTATTAACCGTAATTTTGGTTCGATTATATTTTTCAATAAATTTATAATCCGTTTGAATCAATTATAACCACATAATATTTATATATATTTTTATTTTTTTAATTATTGAAGTTAAAATAAATTATAAACCAAAAGTAAAGCCTTTAGTTTATAGAATTTTATTTTTTAAATTATTGGAGATTAGTGTATGGAGTAATGAATATTATATTTGATTATTGAATGTATTGATGTTTTGAGTTTAAATTTTTCTTGATATTTAAAAAAAATTTATAGGTGCGGCCGAACTGATTATAAGTAACCGAACCGATTACTTTAGTTATATTCGGTTCGGTTCTAATGATTATTTCAGTTCAGTTATTTAGATAACCGATAAATTCAGTTCGATTACAAATTTTCATTATTAGCTGACCGAACCGAACCTTGCTCACTCCTAATTAACAAGGAGATGATTTTTGTCAGCACCGAGTTGTTGGACACCCGATGCTAATTAAAAAAAGGTTTGAAGGCTTGAGCTAGTCATTGTGAGATTTGTCTTCATGTGATTCGAGGTTCGTTCTCATAAATTACTCATTCATTTATGACAAAAAATTAGAGATTTACATTAAAAAATATATTATAGAGGTCGTGGGTTCGAGTCATATTCTCACATTCACTTTAAAATTTGTAATGTAATTTTGACAAAAAAATTAAAAAATAAAAGAAGAAACTCACTAATCTTTTAGAATTTGTGTAATATATACATAATGCCTCTCATTGTTTGTATAGTCAGCCAAATAAAATTTTTACTTTTTCTCATGTAAAATACAGAACAATTGTTTGGCATTGGCATTGTTAACCAATGATTTGCTTCCTTGGTTTATTTTTGATAAGGTTAGTTCAAATGAATTAGAAGTTAACTTTTTCACAAAACTTCAAATTTTATGCATGATGAAGTTAAGGGGGTAAGGTGCTTCAGAGTCACAATTCATTGGTGTCGTTGTGAGAGTTTAGTTATATGTATTATACCATCTTGTTATAACCTATTTTTGTTCATAAAAGAATGAATTGTGCCTTATGTTTGAGCTAAAAATAGAAAGATCACTCGTTGTTAACGAGCCATTAAAAAAACTGAGATATAATTGCAGCAACCGACTGCTAAGATGAGTCATGCCATGTAGTATTCTATCGTTGATTCTCACATAAATAAATAAATATTTTTTACTTAGTTCATTTGAATTTATAAGATACGTAGTCAATTGTAAAAGTTGAATTAGCAAAAGTTTATATTGATTAACTTTTCAATTAGATACAAGTAATACTGTAAGCAGAATAATATTTACATTGTGTTTATGTGCATAATGTTACTTGTTATACAGTAGAATCGATATCTCATGAGTTTCAAAATAAGAAAAACATTGGTAGCTAATATTGAATTAGATGTTGAATCACTTCCAACTGATTTCTCTACACTAAAGTTTTTTTTAATATATTGGGAGAACTATTTTCGTAGAACCTATTATCTACCTCGGAATCATAATTTGTAATATGAAAATGATTTCAAAAAGAAAATTTTCTAACCTCCTAATTACTGTCAGTAGTTTTAAGTTAGGATTATTTGTAAAAGTTTACATTTTTTATAAAGAGTTAAAGAAAAATATATTATTTTTTCAAAAACCACAATACTATACTACACCCAAACTACACAATTAAAATATGAATAATCAGACCAAACACTCTCCTTTTAAATGACCCAATCTCAGTGTGCAATGCTCTGTACTTCCAACATTCTGTAGAATACTCAAAAATCCCTCAAAAAGTAATTTTTGGGTTTTAAAATAAATTCTAAAAATAATTTAATTTTGAAACTAATTTCAAAATTAAAGTGAAAATAACTACGTCAGAAGGCGTATTTTATAAAGACGACTTCAAGTTGGCAAAAGTCATCTTTACAAAAGACGCATTCAATGCAGCCTGAAGGCGTATTTGTAAAAGACACATTCAGTGCAGATGCTTCCACCTACATACAAAAATCAACACAACCTGCATACAAAAACCATTATCCTGTAAAATATTTTATAACTTTATCACACATTCTCAATGAGCAACATACATTTTTAACAAATTTATGACTTTACATTTTATATTATTTTTACAAAAATTCAAATACAAAAATATAAATCAATCACGATCAATACGGTGGTCGTCTTCTCATTTTTCTTGGGCGTCTTTCATATATTTGTCGTTGAGTTACTTGTGATGATGGACATTCCTCAATAATAGCTGCTGCTACACTTTCTTCCTCTACAATAAGCGGCATGCCTTCCTCCACAATATGTGGCTCTTCATTCACAATAGGAGCATCTTCCACAATAGGTGAGTTTCAGGCATGTCTTCTACCTCCTCCTCCAGGAGCAATAGCTTGTCCTCCTCTACGCCGTTGAGGTTGATGAAATGGTTCAGAAGTAGAACCAAGTTGAGTCATTGACTCACCTCCAAATGTATAAAAGACCAGCGGCGTGTATGGCTTTTGCTGAGACATAAATGGTTCGTCCCGAGGCATGTGTGATTCTTGTTGACTTCTTTGAGATGAGTTGTGCACTCCATGCCTTCGGGACAAAGGGGCTTGATAAGTCGCATTCGCTTGTCTTATTGCTTATGCTGTTGTCTCATACACATTATGGATTCGAGGCATTATCCAAGACTACTCAGTATCATCAAGTGTCAAATTGTTAATATTGTCCAGACTCTCCGTTTGCATAGATAAAAAATATATTATATAAGTTACGTATTAAATGACCATATAAGCCTATTAATTACATAAATTAATAAAAAAATTATCATTAAATCATATAACGCTTCATATTGAGTTATGTATCACCGTGTGATTCTCTAATACCATAACATGTATGAGCTGTCATATTCATGTTCATCCACGTGCCCCTCAGCAATGTGTGTCCTACGCTCATCCTATCTCTCAATGTATGTCTGATGTTGGATGCCCCAATTTAGTTCATTTCTCCCCCTTAAGTCGATGTCATGAAACCATCTTTCGGTATCACATGGCTCAAACACACGTTGAATCATATCGAATTATCTTAGAACACGATCCGGTCGATGCCATTCCACTATATGGAAGCAAATGAGAGGAGAGACAGACCGCCATATATCTTCGTGCATGATGCAATATTCAGGAAGTGTGTGGATAATATCATTATAAGGTTGCCATATAACCTATAAAAACCATATTATAAATAATATGACAAAACTCGAGTATTACATGTGTTATAAATAAAAAGCATAGTATTACCTGATCTGGAGTTTGTCTGTCTAATGCAAATCGATACACTTTAAGAACATGTGTGGAGCTCTCTGTGAGAATAAAAACATCTCTTCACCTATAAGATAAATTGCATAGTTAAATACATGTAAATGATAACATACATATATAATAATCAAATGAGTTGACTTACCGTATACCTAAAGGAGGAGGTGGCATTGGAAGTCCATCTTCCCCGGCATTATCATGTCTCGGCCATTGCAACCTCACTGGTGCCAAATGTGAAAATTGGTCTCATGCCCATAATTGCAGTAATACTAGTGGGTCAGCAATATCAGAAGCATTTTTATGGTTGGCTTTGCACGTATCCATATACAACCATGCAAGGCATGTACTACCCCAACTATACTAACCAACCTCAGCAAAATCTTCTAGTAAAGGCAAGAACATCAAATGCACCTTAATGTTTGACTTATCACGAGAAAGGGTACCTCCGATAAGTTGTAGAATATAAGCACGTGAATAACGTTGCACATAAAGCTCGTCATCATCATCAGATAATGGGGGAAATGTGCAGTCAAACACATCATAAGTAAACGTGATCCCTGTAAATCATGTGGGCCTGGTCGAAATCCTAACAAATCTTCACATATCCTTGGCCAATCTCGATATGCACTACCCGTTACGCCATCCCATCAACTGGAAGTCCTAATTGTATTTGCACATCTTCTAGAGTAATAGTACACTCATCATGTGTCATATGAAATGTGTGTGTTTTAGGACGTCATCTTTCCGCAAAAGATGTGATCAAGTGCCAGTCGAGGGCGATAAACCCAACCCTCGCGCTCCATAAAATCCAGTACGTATCAAATATGGAATAATACGTTTGTGGAGTGGCATGTTCCGATGAACAACTGTAGTATGTTGGCGACAATGTAAAGCACGAGAATCCTCCTGGTCCCAAACATGTTAGGATCTATGTTGATCTTGTAAATACAACACCGAGCTATCTTGTGGTCCAAGCTCCATGATATCCTGAAAATGAGTGTCGTTCCAAATACAATGATTATATTGAATTACATAAAAATGTACCAAGTCAAATATTACATTGAATTATATAAAACTTCTTGCATTTTATAACCCAAAGGTTTGGCAATGACTCTACCACACTAAAATGTTGATGTCTGACTATCAAATATCTTTTTAAAGCATACTCAAAGTCTTCCTTACTTTCAAAATGTAAACTTTTGTATTATTCATTTGTTTCATTTCATATCCTAGTACGTTGGATGAGTATCTTATCTAGTTGAAGCATTTACGGCATCCGAATCCAATTGAGCAAGAAATGGTGAAGAGGGTTCATGCTAGAGTATTTCAGCTGAGGGGTTCACAACATCATCCTCTTCAAATTGGTCAATAACATTACAATCATTTATCTCCTCAAACTCTACTAAGAAGAAGCTACGTGGAGGGCAAGATGGATTCACATGAATGTCATGAGCATCTGCATTTTCATGTGGCAAATAACTATTACTAGGTATATGTTCTTGCACTGTAGGATACATGTCATTGTCATGGAATGGAGAAGAAATTTTTGCACTATCGTGTACCTCAACTCCACCACACATATTGTCACTATACAAGTCTATGATATGACCTCCTACACTCTAGCATTTTTGGTTAAATATAACTCAATTGTATTTGGCGGAGGAATTTGAAGCACAATAGTAAACATCACATGAGCATCGTTATTATTCCGTATTAGAAATTTCACATAGTTAACTGACCCAACACAAAAAATAAGTGGGTAACGATAAATTATATTCAAGTTCCGATATTGACGGTTAATTGACAAGGCTTCACGATTCCCTTCATTGAATTACTTGTGAAATTTGTTTCAAAACTACAGTTTTTTAATTATTTTTTTTAAATTTACTGTAGGCTGCTAAAAAAATCCCTAGAATGGCGATTTTCGCTAGAACCCCTAAATTCCTTTCCACTCCAGACTTCCCCAACCTCTATTCTTCTAAACCCAAAAAGCAAAACTTTGATTATCTCTCCGAATCGGCAACCAACCTTCTTTCCGTGAGAAAAACTCAAGAAATTTCATCTCGCAGCGCCTTGTCTTGCTCTATCTCCACCCAAAATCCAAACGCAGACTTGCTTGAGCCATGCCTCCATGGCAAGCTAGAAGGAGCTCTAAAGCGATTAGACTCAATACAAGAGCTTCGAATTTTTGTCGAAGAAGACACATATAGTGCTTTGCTGAGGTTGTGAGTGGAAGAGAGCACGCAATCAAGGGGCTTGTGTTTATTCGTTTGTTGTCAATTCGACTGCCGGTTTGAACGTCAAGCTTGGTAATGCGTTGCTGAGCATGTTTGTCGGGTTTGGTGTACCAGACCTAGCAAGAGGCAGGGAAGTTCATGTTCATGTGGCAAGATTCGGATTCGAGTCTGATGTTGATGTGGTTAATGCTTTGATTGGAAAATATGTTGAGTGTGGTCATGTTGGTAGTGCACGATTGATGTTCGATGATATGTCTAAGAGAGATCGAATATCATGGAATGCCATGATTTCCTGGTATTTTGAGAATGGCGAGTTCTTAGAAGGATTGAGATTTTTTTTTCATGATGCTTGATTATCAGTTGATCTAGATTTAATGACTATGACAAGTGTCATCTCTGCGTGTGGGCTTATGAGGGACGGGAAATTAGGGAGTGAATCCACATATATGCTCTTAGAACAGAATTTGGAGATGATGTGTCAATTAATAATTCATTAATTTATACGTATTCGTCTTGGGTGTTTAGGGGAAGCAGAGAAAGTCTTCGGATAAACAATCGAAGCTTCGAGGCTTTGTTTCTCTTTCTGAAAAGTTCATGCTTTCCTTAGTGGAGATAATTTTCACCCGCAATTGAAGGAGATAAATGCGGTTTTGGAGGGATTTTACAACAAAATGAAGGAAGCTGGTCTTAATGCAGGTCTAGAAAGCAGTTCTATGAATGAGCTTGAGTCTTCGAAAGCAGAGATATTCTGCGGTCACAGCTAAGAGATTAACTATGAATGAGGTTGAGTCTTCAAATGATGGTGATTGATTTGTTCATTCATTAGAAGAGAAAATCTAAATAATGAGATTAGTATGTATTATATTGTATAAATTAAGAAGAGATGACTTAATTTGTACATACATTTAAGAATATTTCGATAATTGTAGTAACTAACATTTATTTTTGAATGAGGAAAGTGTTAAAATCGTCGGTGTCGCGCGATGGAGGTATGATGGGTTTTAAAAAAAACTTCTAATTTATAAAACAAAAATAATTGTGACGTCATGGTTTCCAAAAAAAATCTTTAACGAAAAATATTTTTTCTCATTAGATTCATTATATATCTATACATTAAATTTAAGACATATAAAGATATGAGTTTACCTTTTATAATCTATCAAGCATCATTAACAACAATGAACTAGAGATTCCATGAACAATGAACTTGAGATCCACATCAATATCTTCTGAATCAATCATCGAACACACTAGGACGTGTGTGGGCATATAAAATAATTTAAGAACACTTTTATGTCTCTAGATGTACTCAACACATGTCGTCTAGAGATTAGGAGAATGACTTTTGGGACAGAACTTTAAGAGAGAATTCACAGAGTTTCGGTTAACAATTAATCGATTAGATGCATGTGTTATCTCTTGGAAGGCCAATAAAATATTATCTATATCTATTATAGGATAAGGCTTCTTAAATTTAGGGTGTACATAAAATAACAAATTATTTATAAATGCGTCATTGTAGTGGGACCCACTAAAATTAGTGCAACACTGCAGTGCCACACGTCACTATTGACTCCCATCCCCACTGTAGTGTGCCATGCAGAGTTGTAGCGCCTCACGACACTATTGACTCTCGTCCCCACTGTAGTGTCGTGAGGCACAACAGTGTGCCACGTGTCACTGTAGTGCCACATGGCACTACAATAATTCATGTCAATTTATGATTCAAAAATCAGTGACTGCCATGTGGCAATCCAACATGCCACGTGACAATTTTCTCAAATTTATTATTTATTTTAATCAAATAAATATCTAGATATCAATTAATTCAGAATTAACTTGTATGATCACCTCTATCACCTAACTTATTTGTTAGTTCACAAATAACAGATTTACTTGATTCAAATTTGAATTATTATCTCATAATAATTTAACATTATTTAATTTCATAAATAAAATATGTTATCTCACTTATTGATTAGCACCAAAATTAATCAATATAATTATTTAATTATAATTTCTAAAAATTATAATGCATAATTGAATTAATTAATTGCATATAATTATCTCATAATTATATATTTGCCACAAGTTAGTCATTTTTTCATTTCTTGAAATATTCACATTCTAAACTATGTAGTACAGAGGTGACTTAGGGACCATGAACTCATAATTCTAAGCTCCAATAAATCAGATTATTAATTAAATAATTTTATT
Source organism: Datisca glomerata (assembly GCA_003255025.1). NCBI lineage: Eukaryota > Viridiplantae > Streptophyta > Magnoliopsida > Cucurbitales > Datiscaceae > Datisca > Datisca glomerata. The sequence continues at coordinate 1,245,658 of QANY01005052.1, forward strand.
TGTTAATACCATTATTATTCCACTATAAATATGAAATTACACTCTTAGTAATTACATAATATATATTCAGAGTATTCTCATATAGTCCATTGATATAATCACTTAATGTAGTTCTGTTCTCAAATTATTGATCGTAAGTTAGAGGTCAAAATACCATTTTACCTTTTTAATTACCTTTTAATCTTTAAGTGCCATTAATTCACTAGGGAATGGTTAATTTATAATCGTATTATAAATTTGAGCTTAATAACCATTCAGTTCCAGAATTAACACTTAAGAAAACCAATGTACGATCCGTTAGGAAATCTTGGATTCCAAATCTTGTATGATCATGTTCCCAGCCATTCGTATCATTGAATTTTTAAAATAAAAATTACTAGTCTGTTTTACAAACAAATGTTAACGAGTGAATTAAAAGATCCAGTAGACATGCTGACTTGAGTTCGATCATCAATGGTAGCTTCATGTACTTTTGTTTCATGCATTATGTTGATCATGTTCAAAACATGTTCATGCACAGAAGTACCTTTCTTCATCTTAGTAGTCATGTAGCTCCTAGTAGCCTCATGGCGCCTTTGATCAGATTGTTGTCCGAACATCGCATGTATAGATTTCATAATCTCATAGACAATTTTCATGCTTTCATGCTTTGTTCTCAGACGAACATCATTCATGCTCACAAGCATGTAGCACTTAGCTTTATTGTTGGACTGAACCCAATCATTAAATTTGTCCCTAAAATTCTTAGGGACATTGGCAGCAAGCTCCTAAGGACATTCCTCAGTAAGAACAAACTTGTGGTTCTCACAAGTAAGCATCAAATTCAAATTCGACTTCCATCTTATGAAATTATCACCATTAAGTTTTTCAAGTGCAAGTAAAGCAGTAATATGGTTGCTCATGGTAGGCATAATAATAACTGAAAAATAAAACAAACATTATTCAATATAACTGTAATCGTTATCAAGAAATTCAGAATATAAAAGTGATGCATGAATACAACATATCAAACACATAACTTAAATAATTACTAATCCACGATAAGACAACCTAACAATTAATATGTCACCTTAGGATCGGTCAAATTAATTTTAAACTATTTATGAGACATTCTCATCCTTATTTATGAAAACTTAAAATATCTCATATTTTCTCTTTTAATAATAATGTATCGCTTATTTGGTCAAGTCACAATTATCCACTCAAATCTTAATTGTGACTTTGTGAGTGTTATCCATTATTTTGGATTACATGACTTGATTCAGAATATGCCGTCTTAGGGTCGGTCAAGTCTAAACTATATCACTTAGTTATATCTTCTTAAGAAGTTCAACCTTGATATTGATACAGTTTGAAACTTTCTTAGGGGGATGAAAACAATGTCATCTCGAGGCTCTCACTGTATCTCACGGTGTTATACTAATAATGAAGATCATAGGTTACATTGACATGTCGACTTTCTCCCACTCACTATTTTATAATTTATGTGTTCTATTTTAATAATCAATTAATTCCAAATTACTTACTGATCAAATAATCTTGTTAATGTAAAATTAATTATTAATTCAATCTCATTGGTCTAAGTTCATTTAACATTCTAAAGAGCCTAAGCCAAAATTAGGTGAACTTAAAATAACTAATTAATTTTATTAATCAAACTTTAATAAAGTCGGTTATCCTAAAGGTTAGTAAGGCTATTAGTATGGTGTGATTATCAAGTTTAACTAATTAAAACTTAACAGTTTACGTGCAATTGATTTCTAAAAAAAATCCTATAAACACATTAGGAGAGTCCTAATCAATCATGTTTTAACTAATGAGATGCATGATTAAATAAAATTGTGTTCGATTTCATGTATGACACGTGATCGACTAATACATGATCATGTTATTAATAAAATAAAATTTATTTAAATAAATATAATAAATAAATAAATGATGAACCGAGTGACTATTGGGTATTTCTAAATTACAACTTTTAAAAGATAGAAATACTTACAAAGTGGACTTCAAGAATATATATTTTTAAAATAGTTCATTCTCCACCAGAGTTCCATCTTCATAATCTTCAAGTTTTGATAAAAACTCATTAATTACGATAAACTATTTTTTCTAATTAAATAATCCCATTCATTATCATTTTAAAATTAATTGAATTTGACAGTAAAAAAATTTGCTGACTTATCAGACTGGGTCAAACCCACCAATTAATTAATTTTAATTTTCAAAAAAATTAAAATGGATAATTATCCTTTTAAAAATCAAAAGATAAAAGATAATATTAGGGTTATCGTGAAACATACACTCCCACCACCACCGCCGGTTTCCCATCCACCACCAGCATACGTCACGGTGGCAATTTTGCACTGGAAAGTCGGCGACGCCAGTGCGGCAACCATATTCCTGATGCTGGCGATGGAACTCCTTAACATAGTCCATTTTTTCCTCTTTCATCTCCTCGTTCTTCTCGTGCATTCCTCATCTACTCGTGTACAAAATTATTATAACATAATATTTGAAATAAAATATTAGAAAAATTTCTATGCCCCAAAACGGCTTACACAAGATCTAAGAAAAAATAAGAATAAAGTCTAAACCCAAAAGTCAGCATACAATTAATGATTCATCATTAAACCATACATTCTAAAAATATAATCCATCCATTCATTCATACACATCAAAATATATAATGAATAATGCAAGAACACACGCAGTATTTAATGTATACATATATAAAGACCGTTTTGATATCAATTTTTGGAATCTCCGACGTCGCGCGGTGGAGGCGGAGGTGCGGTGGGTTTTTAAAAAATACTTCTAATTTATAAAACGAAAACAACTACGACGCCATAGTTTCCAAAAAAAAAAAGCTTTAACGAAAAGACATTTTTTCACATCGGATCCATTATATATCTATATATTAAATCTAAGACATACAAATAAATGACTTATACCTCTTGTAGTCTATCAAGCGTCATTGTCAACAACGAATTAGATATTTCACGAATAACAGACTGTGAGATCCGCACCAAGATCTTCCGAGCCAATCCTCGAAAACACTAGGACGTGTGTGGGCATGTATAATAATTTAAGCATACTTTTCTATCTCCAGATATACTCAACACATGAGATCTAGAGATTAGAAGAATGACTTTTAAGACAGGACTTTGAGAGAGAATTAGAGAATTCATAAAACTTTGATTGATGATTAATCGATCAGATTCATGTGTCATCTCTTGGAAAGCCAATAGAATATTATCCATATCTATTATAGGATAAGGCTTTTTAGATTTAGGGTGTACATAAAATAACAAATTATTTATAAATGTGCTATTACAGTAGGACCCACTGCATTTGGTGTAACACTGCAGTTCCGTTTGTGCCGTGCAGTGCCACACGACACTGTAATGTGCCATGCAGAGTTGTAGTGCTTCACGGTGCTATAGTGATGTCATTAGTCAGTAGTGTGCCATGCAGAGCTGTAGTGCCTCACGGCACTACTGACTAACGACACCACTATAGCACCGTGAGGCACTACAGTGTGCCATGTGTCACTATAATGCCATGTGACACTACAATAATTCATGTTAATCTCTTATTCAAAAATCAGTGATTGACACGTGACGGTCCAATATGCCCGTGGCAGTCCAACATGCCACATGGTGATTTTCCTAAATTTATTATTTATTTTAATCAGATAAATGTATAGATATCGATTAATTCAAAATTATCTGATCATCTCTATCAAACTTATTTATTAGTTCACAAATAATAGATTTAGTTGATTCAAATTTGAATTATTATCTCATAATAATTTAACATTATTTAATTTCATAAACTAAATATGCCATCTTACTTATCGATTAGCATGAAAATTAATCGCTATAATTATTTAATTGTAATTGTTGAAAATTACAATAAATAATTTGTTAACTAATTGCATATAATTATCTCATAAATATATATTTGCCATAGAAATTTAATTCCTCTCGCAAGTTAGTCATTTTCTCATGTCCTAAAATATTCACACCCTAAACTGTGTAGTACAGATGTGACTCGGGGACCACGAACCCATAATTCTAAGCTCCAATAAACTAGATCATTAATTAAACTTTTTAATCAAATAATATTATTTATTAATTCCATTATTACTCCACTATAAATATGAAATTACACTCTTAGTAATTACAGAATATATTTACAAAGTATTCTCCTATAGTCCATTGATATAATCACTTCATATAGTTTTGTCCTTTAATTATTGGTTTGTAAATTAGAGTTGGTAAAAAATTAACATTTTATCCTTCTAATTACATCTTGATCCTTAAGTACCATTAATTCACTAGTGAATGGTCAATTTATAATCGTAATATAAATTGGAGCTCAATAACCATTCAGTTCCAAAAATAACACTTAAAGAAACCAATATATGATTCGTTAGGAAAGCTTGGATTCTAAATCTTGTAAGATCATGTTCCTAGCCATCCATATCACTGAATCTCCAAAACAAAAGTTACTAGTCAGTTTTACAGATAAACTTTAACAAGTGAATCATAAGATCCAGTAGACATGCATAGAAGTTCATGACTAATCAGGATTCAGACAGATCTACATATGATAATCAGATTTGATGTGTATTAAATCTTTATGATAAATGATAAGTTAATAAAGATATTAATTCATATTGGTCCAGTTTTATATAATCTAATTATATAAAGTACATTCACTAAGATGTCTTTCCACATCAGTGATCCAAGATCTAAATCACATGCATTCAAAATGCTTAGTGAACCATACCATCAACCATTCATTAAAACTTCCATAATTTAATATGTTGTGGACTATTTTATTCATTATCTATTATGTTAATTCTCGTGTACTAATACAAGATCGTAGCCTCATTAATGAATATGAAATTTTCAGATATTTATATAAATTATTCATTAAAAAATCAGAAAAGACAATTATAAGAAAATTGTATTTTTATTAATTTCAAATTAAAATGTCTTTACACATGCTTTAGGGAACTATGCCCAACAGCAAATTCTTACCAATATTTTTTTCATACTGCTCAAGTTTAAAGTAATGGCTTCATTATGACTTTACATTATGTTCGACTGCAAAACGATCTTGAAGTAGATATTTTTTACTACTTATAAATGTCAAGTTGTAATAGTATTATGGACTTGGCTACTGAGCAGTTCTAGCATAATACTTGGTGGTTCAAGTAGTTGTTTATGATACTTGAAACTTTCAAGTAGTTATTTTTATTCTGTCAATAAGTAAACTAGAGTCCAAGTGATTACTTGAAGTGTTCAAGTAGTTATTTTTATTCTACCAGTAGGCAAACCAGAGATTAGGTGACTACTTGAAGGTTTCAAGTAGTTTTTTATGACTACTCGAACCCTTCAAGTAGTTTTTTTTTCTTTCAGTCAGTAACCCAGATATCAAGTGACTACTTGAAGGGTTTATAACTACTTGAACCATTCAAGTAGTTTTTATGACTACTTAAATTATTCAAGTAGTTGTTTTTATTCTACCAGTAAGCAAACCAGAGACCAAGTGACTATTTGAATGATTCAAGTAGTTGTTTATGATTACTTGACCCTCAAGTAATTTTTTATTCTACCAATAAGCAAACCAGAGACTAGGTGACTACTTGAAGGGTTCAAGTAATTTTTTATGACTACTTAAACCCTTCAAATATTTATTTTTATTCTGTCAATAAGTAAACCGGAGACCAGGTGACTACTTTAAGAATTCAAGTAGTTTTTTATGACTACCATAACCCTTCAAATAGTTTTTTTTTTCTGTAAGTCAGTAACTCATACACCAAGTGACTACTTGAAGGGTTCAAGTAGATATTTATGACTACTTGAAGGGTTCAAGTAGATATTTATGACTACTTACTACTTGAAGGGTTCAAGTAGATATTTATGACTACTTGAACCTTTCAAGTAATATTTTTTACCAATCAGCAACCCAGACACTAAGTGAAAAAGAAGAAGAAGAATGCTTCTTGTTGAAGAAGAAGAATGAATCTGTCTCATTGAAGAAGAAAAAGAAAAATGAGTCGAGTCTCACTGAAGAAGAAGAATGGGTCTCAGGCAAGCTTCGTTGAAGAAGAAAAAGAGGAGAAGATGAAGGACCATCGTTGAATAAGTGAGAATAAGTGGGAAGAGAGAGATTGTAAGTGGTTGATTTAATATGTGTATTGGGAATGGAAGATAGAAGATGAGGGAGAGAGAGATTGCAAGTGGTTGATTTGATTTGATGAGCCAAAATAATTTTTTGATATTTGAGAAAGGGATATATTTTTCCTCAGCAAACTTAGAAATTGTATAGTTTTATAAATTTCCCCGTTTAAAAAATTTGGAGATATATACCATTTGCAAACGACTTTCAGAAAAATGTACTCATTTTTAAAAACTAAGAATTCCACATCCCTAGACTCAGTATTTGAAAAAAATCTCAACCATCCCCTTTGATTTTCCCATTAACCAAGGCAACCTAGTCAAATCAAACTTATTAATAATTTCTTGTATTTTTAGTGAAATCAACGATTTTTTCTCCATTTGTTCTTTAATTTTCGTCTTTTGAGTTCTCACACATTTTTTGAAGGCTTAAAATTATTATAACATACTATTTGAACCCTTCAAGTTATCATATTAGATATTAGAAGAGTTCAAGTAGTATATTTCAATTACTTCTAATAATTGTTGACATTTCTAACATCAAAACCCAAATCAAACTTGAAAATTTTAAGGGTTCAAGTAACTATTATATACTACTCGAACCAACATGTCATGTTGACATTTTCAACCAAGTCAAATATAATATCTTGAAGGGTTCAAGTAATATATTATAACTACTTGAATCCTTCAAGTAACTTGTTGACATTTTTTAGTCGCAAAGCTCAAGTGAGATACAATAACTTGAAAATTTCAAGTAGTTATAATATTATTTAATTAAACTTCAAATTTAAGTTTCAAAATAAGGAATGTATACTGTGAGATGTGAAAAAAAAAGATATCTTTATCGATCACAATTCAGCACTACAAGTAAGTGATACACTAAAAAAAATTATAGAAAATATTTGCTTAACTTTCTATTCATCCTTAGAGTTTTCATTGTGTAGAGAGTATGTGTTAGTATTCAACAAACCAATTTACAATATTGTTAGGTATTGGATGGGACATATTATAGATATATTTCATGATAAAACGTTTTGATTTTTATCATAATTTGAGTGGTTTGTACGAAAAAGATTTTATAATGAATATATATCTTAATCGATCTTCTCATCCAAGAAAGAAATACTTTTTAGTGACTTATCATCCTTCAAATTTGATAACTTGAAGGGTATAAATAGTTATAACATGCTACTTGAATCCATAAATAACTGTTGACATTTCAATCACGTCCAATATAACTATTTGAAGATTTCAAGTAGTATATGGTAACTACTTGAATCCTACAAGTAATTATTGACATGTAGCAAAGCTCAAGTTAGATATAATAACTTGAAGAAGTTATAACATTAATACATTGAACTTTAAAATAAAATTTTAAAATAATAAGTGGATATTCAAAGATGTGAGAATAAGATATTGATGGAGATCAACTAGCTAGTAAAATTAGTAACGGTGTTAGTGGGCCCTAAGTAGATTTGTAATTTTTAATAAAATAGTATATTTTTCCAAAACTCTTAAGGAGCCGTTTGGTGCGGGTTAAGTAAAAAATTTGAAAAAGTTAATTTCTGAGAAGTTTAAGTGGTAAAGTTAGATAACAAGATTTTAAGATTACCGTATTTGGTAACACATGATTAAATTGAACAATTATTGGGAAAATATGATTACCTAGTTTGGTAAGTAGTTGGATAAAGTTGTTGAGATAATTTGATAAAATTGTTGGAAAATCATATGAGAATAATAACCATTTATTAATTACACTAAAATCTGAGATATTTTATTTTATGTGCTAATAAATTAACTATTAATGAATTACACCAATAAAATTAAATCTATTATTTTTCTCTCAATACAGTGAAAGGCAAAATAATTATTTTTGCTCACACCGTACAGAAATATTTCAATGGCAAAAATGTATTTAGATGATTTGTTGGCAACTAGAAAAAATCTTACTAACTCATGTAGTATTTGATTAAAATTTATCCGACATCACAAAATTAATTATTACATATAAACTTTCCTATTTTACATATCATAAATAAATCTGATATAAATAGCCGCCATTAATATTTATAAACTAAAATATTTAATTATACATAGCTATTTTTCCGATACATATACTTTTTTTCCAGTAGATGTATGGAACGGGCATAATATTCTAGGTCCGATACATGAACAAAACATAATAAAGGTACAAATTTTTGTTACATTTCAATCAAATACAATCTAAAATTAAATATAATCATATCTTTGCACACGACTAGTGACACTTAGCCCTCTTACTTAAACTCTTTCACACTTTTGCATTTTGGGTTCGAACTCAAGCAGCGCAACCGTTTTTAAAAATATCTTTTTTATATCTTTTTTTAAGTTTTTTTTAGAAAAGATGGTTTTAGCGAGACAATTAAGTGGATTGTGTGAATTATATGTTAATGTTAAAAAGAAATTATTGTTTGTTGTATGAAAATAAGTCATGATTCAATTTTTGTTACTTACATTATTAATAATAAATTTTAGAATATTATTCCATATATCTAAAATGTCTTTTCTGAGATGAAATACATGAATAACGAAATATCCAAAATAATTTTTTTTCAACAAACTTAAATGGTCACCGAAACGGATTTGAGAACTATGATTGATATATACACTTAATAAATTCAATGGAGCTTGGAATACATAATTGAGAAAGTTTTTTTATGGAGAGTTGATAATAAATATATATTTTAAAAAGTCTTTAGGTGTGCAAGTAAGAATAATTAAGTTATTGATTATTTAAGATTTTTTTGGTCATATTTTTAGTTTTTTTCTTAATGATTATTTATAAATTCTAATATAATAAAATATCGTATATATATATTATTTTATACAGTAACAAATTAGCTAAATGATTGAGGGAAAACCTCATTCTGGTCTCGTCTCACAGGCCTGGTCCTTGGGCGGGAAACGGGATAGGATAAAAAAATCCCGTTATAGTCCCCATTTCTATAATTTTTATATTTTATAAACATTAATATGAATAATATTTATTTTAGGGAAGAAATAATATTACTTTCGATTTTTTAAGATTATGGACATTTATTTTTAGTCATTTAAACTTTATATTATACATATATGAAGAGTTTATGTATCCTTAAATATTTGAAACAAAATATTTTATTTCATTCATTCTAATTAACCTACATATCTTAATCTTGTGAGACGAGCTTCAAGATGGGTTTGCAGGACGCACCTTTCGGGATGGAATCAAGCATGATGAAAATCTTGACCCGTTTAAAAAATCAAGTCCCAATCCCAGCCTCAATGGATCGGTATTGGAGAAATTCTCAAAATTCAAGATCGTGACGAGATCAAACAAGATTCTGGGATTGAAAGTTTTTTATGACCCTATGTGAGGCTTTAGTTTTAAAAAAATAAAATACTCAAATCAAGTAGTGAAGAATAAAAGATATTTAGAAAAATGTGTAGATGTATTGGTAAAATGAGTAAATGAATTGAAAAAAATATTTGGTAAAATAGATTTTTATGAAAAAGTTGCAGGGAAAATAATGTGGGATTTAGGGGTTGAACATTTTTGTACCGAACCGAACCGAAAATGGCCGGTTCTTTTATTACCTTCGGTTTAGTTCGATTCGGGAAAATTAGAGAATCGAATTTTTGGTTCGGTTTGAAATTTTAGTGATTTTCAAACCAAATCGAACCGAAACTTTAAATTTCTATTTTTTTATTTTTTATATATAATTTCATATAAAATCGAACTGAACTGAAAGCAAAGCTTTGATATTTATAATTTTTCAATAGTATTATTTAGAAATTATTTTTAAAAATTATTTTTTAATTAATGATAACGAACCGGAGAACCAAAACTCATGGTTCAGTTCAGTTTGGTTCTCTTGTCATGAACATTCGGTTTGGTTTGTAATTATTGTCGAACCAAAATTTCAGTTTGGTTCAATTTTTCACCAAAAAACTGATCGAATCAAACTGCGAACGTCCTTGTGGGATTGTTATTTAACCATCTTAAATAAATTTACCATGTCAAATGAGAATATTTAAAACAAACATGGAAAAGTGTTTGAGAATAAATTTACCACATACTTTACCATGTTGATAGCTAACAACAACTCCTTGATGAAAATATATTTTTGACAAATTATCCAAGATTTAGAGTTGAAGTCCATGTTAAATGAATAATACCAGAGGCTCTCTTTTGACCTACTACTGAATCAATCAATAATTGCACGTAGCTTATAAGAGCCAAGGACCATAAGGTCCAATCCATCCCTCCATTGTTGCTTCCTCCTCAAGTGGGAAAAAATGTCATATAGAAGGCTCAACAAGGTTTTGAAAAAGTTGCTCAAACCTATTTTAGGAAGAAAGGGTCACGTTAAAAAAGATGTGGCTCCTAGTAAATCCAGGCGTTTTTGAAATGTTGTCATTTCATAGCATCTTCAATTTCCTTTTTTTCCTCTTTCAAAGACAAAACATCTTATTGATTTTGGAAGGTTAAAGGGGGGTTGAGGTCCTTCGGGGGAGAGTTTCTTTAAGGGTCTAAGCATGTAAGAGTAAGAAAGTTACTTCAAAATTTCAATGAATAAAATTTATTTTAAGAAAGGGGCTAAATATCATTAATGAGGTTTCTAATAGGCCTTCCATATAAATTCTCTCTATAAAGAAACTTTAAATATGATAAGTGTAAAGGGGTTTCCCTCTATCTTTTTTTCTGATATAAGGGGAGGTATTTATAATCCTTTTCCTCCTCAGCCATTTTACAAAGATAAAACAAATATTCATTAAGATTGAGTTTGTTAGCTGAATCGTGGATGTTATAATAACTTCTTTGACCAAATCTGGCTCTCCTTTAACTGCCATGTCATCTTCAGTTGATTCCATCTCCTCGATATTTTTTCGCACCATCTACCTTCTCACTGCCTTTTGACAACCTGTCAATCCTTGACTCCTCTATCTGACTTATCATGTTCATTTGCCCCTGTTTTGCTTAGCAGTTGTAAGGCCTTGATGCAAAACATTAGACATTTGATATGTCTTTTATTATTTATTGATGATGTCATTTTTCTAATCACTACTTCTGCCTAGAGTCATTTCACCCTTTCCCATGCTATCACAACCTTTATTGGACAAAGGGGGACGTCTTCGCCTGTTCAGATTATGCCATCTTCTTCCCTTATATCCTGTGCCATGTGTCCATGCTTGTACATTGATGATTGTTGCATGCCGCTTTATGTTTTGACAGTTATTATTTTTACTTTGAATCCGCTGTTTGGCGTCCGTAGTAACTTATTTAAAGGGTTTTCACTTCTTCTTCCCATGCATCCTTTATTAGTAAGTTCTTTTCCCTGCTTCATCTTCTTTATGATTTTCTTAAATTGCTTCTTCATTTTCTTCTTTTATCCCTATAATTAGGAATAAGGATGAGTTCAGCCAATTCATTTCCCGGTATTGTAGGGCTTTCCTTGACGAGGTTTCCTGTTCTTATTTCGACGGTGATCTCGTCAGTTCTTCCATGCAACCCATCATTTTAAGCTTTAGGACTATGTCTATTGTATTAGGCTTTAGGTTCCCTATTTCTTCTTTATTTCAAGATTTTTTCCATTACCATGATGTCTCTCATGCATAGTTTGCTCCAAATACCTATAGCGTACTTTCATACTTTTAATCCTTAAAAAGATTATATGATTTAGACTTAGGTCTTAACGAGTTTTGCCTTCTTTACTCCATTAGGAAGAAGAATGGCAACTATTTTACTGCTCCAATGAGTGGCCTGACGGGGAGTCCCTTGATTTTTGACCTCCCAAAGGGTGACAAATGGTAGAATGTCGAGGCATTCCAGGTTAGTGGGGACTGGAGAGGAGGTAGTCACTACCATATCCCTACTGAATTGAGGTCATTTGGCGAGTGACTTTGGCCCGCTACATCCCCTCGCTCTACCTCCTCTTATCATCGTTCCCCGATAGCCGCCTCAGCCTACTACCTCCAGTGCCTCTTCTACCACTTCTCCATCTTTTGCTAAAGCTTTTGATAGCATGAGACCCATTCAACTCTCCCTTCAATGTTCTTCCTCGCGCAATGTGCGACTAAGGCTTGCTCCTGAGGTATCGCCTTTAGTTTCTTTGGGGGATACTTCTCACTCTCCCCTTATTCCCCCTTACTTCCATAAACTTTTTTCCATCTCTACTCCGGTTGTTCGTCTTTCTCTTTAGCCAAACTTTCTGCCCCACTACTGTGTTCCAGTTGGGTGTTCTCCTGACTTTGGGTTAGGTGCCTTTGAGGCTACCCAACTATGGTCCCTTTTTCCTATTGGTTCTAACACAAGGATTCCTTTTGACACCAACCTCATGATTGACCATGAGATCTCCATCTAATCATGAGACACCTTCAATGCACAGTCAATTCTTATTAGCTTAGGGAAGAGATTGCCGAGGCTCTTCAGAAATGACTCAATCATTGCCTTCTTCAGGTATCTATTTACCTTTTAGTCTTTGTGATTTTTTAATTTAATCTCTTACTTGTGCATATTTTTCTATTTTAGATCGTTCTCTACCATAATGCTCTCGTCATCAAGCTTAATAACATTGATGGTGAGATGATCAGGCACGAACAAGAAGTGTCTAATGTGAAGTGTCAACTGGCATAAAAGACCAGGAGCTTGACGAGGCGAATAGACAAGATGAAGTGGCTAGGCTTAAGGCCGTTGAGGTGAGAGCAGAAGTTGACCTGCGTACCCAAGAGGCCGCTCGTGAGTTTTTTGAAAGGATAGGGGCTTCCACGGTCAAAGCTCTGAGGAATAAGGAAGAAGAGGCCTATGAGTTATACACTACACAATTCAGACTGCTGGAGAAGGAGGCTTACACCATCGGGTATCTCGATGGCACTCCTCTGAAGTATGAGCTGACTAAGGCAATTACTCATTCCAGCAAGGAAAATGCTCCTACCCTAGAGGCTGTCAAAGATGCCACCAGGGAGGTTGTTGCCAAGGAGACGCAGATGCCTTATGACACGACGACAGAGCATGTCATACTGGATTGACCATCTTCCTTTTTTCTTCAATTATGCTGTTGTCGTCTTTTCTTTTTTCGTTCCTTTGTATTTCCCCACTCATCAATTAAATACTTCATATTTTGTTTCTCAATGTCAATTCTTAATGTATACTTCTTATTACACTTTAACGACCTTTTATCCCCCCTAGCAATTTTTTTTATGAATTTTGTCTTACACAGCCGTTTAGCACACTAAAGCTTTTTCTTTAATTTTTGCCTTAAGCGGCCGCTTGGCAGACCGAGGCATTTTCTTTGAATTATTGTCTTAAGCGGTTGCTTGGCACACTTAGACATTTTCTTTGATTTTTACCTTCAACGATCGCTTGGTACACTTAAACATTTTCTTTGATTTTTACCTTAAGCGACCGCTTGGCACATCTAGACACTTTCTTTAAATTATTAAATTAAGTGGTAGGTTGTCACACTTAGAAATTTTTATTGAATTTTTACCTTAAGCGACCACTTGGCACACTCAGGTATTTTCTCACATATTCGTTTGCTTCTGCTTGTATCCTAAGCTAATAGTATCCTTCATTTAATACCTTGTGCGCCAAGGTTCTTCCTCCGGCATGGCTCATATAGGCTCATTCATGGATTTCTACCAAGACGTATTTAGCTTATGTTAAATTGAGTCACTTCAAGTATATACCTGAGAAGGATCTTCTATAGAGCTTGTCGTTTATGAGGGAATATTTGGTTGCTTGCTGGAGCAGCTTTTGAGCTTCAAGCTTATTTTCTGGTAGTCCACCATCTTACAAATAATGTACTAGCGGGTCCACCCAACTCAGTTCGGCTTCTTCAGTATTCAGGATGATTGTTTGATCTTCCATGTTTTGGAATTCCAAGAACTAAATCAGAATGCTTCTTTTTCCATGGGTGTTAAGTGATGATCCTAGAGTCGCCAAGACGTCTGCATGAGAATTCCCCCCTTGGGATTTGGGTTATTTGATATTCATCAAGTTGCCCTAGCAGTTGCTTTGTGCGTAAGATATACTTAACCATTCTCTCATCTTTATCCATGTAACTTCTCGTAATTTGGCTAGCCACTAATTGAGAATCACAATAAATATTCATTTTTCTTACCCCTAACTCTATTGTGAGGCGAACCGCTACTAACAATGCTTCATATTCTACTTCATTTTTGAATGTATTGAAGCCTAATGATAGTGCTTGTTCTATAATATCTCCATTGTGGGTTAGGATCATGGGCCCTGCTTCGAATCCCTTTTGGTTCCATGCTCCATCTACAAATAATTCCCATTTTTCTACTTCTGAACCGATGCCGTTAATCATTTTTGAATGGCCTGTGGTGAATTTTACGATGAAGTCCGCTAATGCTTGTGACCTCACAGAGGTCCTTGGTATATATCTGATTTCATGTTGCCCTTGTTCCCCTACCCACTTAGCTAGTCTCCCCGTGAGGTCTGGTGAGTGTAAAATGTTACTGACTGGGAATTATGTTGGCACGATGTGTGCTTGGAAATATGACTTAAGCTTTCATGATGCGATAACTAAGGCCAAAATGACATTTCCATCTTTTTGTTCCTGCCTTTTACTTCTGTTAGATAGTTACTAATAAAATAAACAGGTTCTTATTACTTACCTTCCTCTCTTACCAATGGGGCATTCATCGCTGCCTTTGAGACTACTAGGCACAAATATAACTCTTCGTTCGGCCATGGCTTTGAGAGGAAAGGTGGCGAAACCAAAGATTCTTTGACCCCCTGAAAAGCGGCTTCACAATCTTCATCCCATCTTTGTGTTGAACCTTTCTTCAATTTCGAGAAGAATGATTTACATTTATCCATTGACCTGGGTAAGAATTTGTATATTACTACCCACTTTCCTATGAGGCTTTGCAGGTCTTTTAGAGTTGTTGGGGCCTTCATTTCCACTATCACTTTGACCTGGTTGGGGTTGATCTCAATTCCCCCTCTATTTGACCATATGCCCTAGAAATTTCCCTGATTTCACTCCAAAAATGCACTTTTCAGGATTTGGCTTCATACTGTGCCTGCGCAATTCAGAGAAGGCTTCCTTAAGGTGACAAGTGTGGTATGCTCGGCTTATTGACTTGACCAACATGTCATCCACATAAATCTCCATCGTTCGTCCTATTTGCTTTTGGAATATGCAGTTCACCAATCGCTGATAGGTTGCCCCGATGTTCTTTAGTCCAATGGCATAACCTTGTAGCAGAAAATGCCTTGATTCGTTATGAAAGACATCTTCTCTTGATTTGGCGGATACATTTTTACTTGACTATATTTGGAGAACGCATCTAATGACATATTAGATCCTCACTAATCCCTGGGATATCCATGGTGGCCTAAGAAAAAAAGTCTTTATTCCTTCTTAGGAAGGCGATTATCTTGCCTTTCTCTTCTTTAGGTAAGTTGCATCTTTCTTAGTTATTTTCCCACTTTTATCCAACTGCACTATTTTCAATTCTTCGGCGGCTTCATACCACGAGCCTCTTGTTCACCTATGTTAGTATGTGGCTTTAATTACTTTTGATCTTCTCCCAAGGGATGCTTCCTAGAGGCTATTGCCACTTTCCTTACTGTGTCGATTGCTGTGACTGTGCAGCATCGTGCTACGGTCTGATCTCTTTTGATGGTTCTAACCATTTTCAGACTTGGTCATTTCAAAGTTAGATGATAAGTTGATGGCACAACCTTCAGCTTATGAATCAATGTCCTTCTCAGGATAGCATTGTAGGGGGACAATGTGTTTACGACTGTAAATTCTATTAGTAAAGTAAATGGTTCAGCGAGTACATGGAGATAGAGTGTTCCTCCGAGTATGTTACTTCCCCGTTAAACCCTATTAGCGGTTGTCCACGGTTTTGGAGTTTCATTATTTCCACTCCCATTTTGTCCATGGTTGAATGACATAAGACATTCGGTGCATTGCCATTGTCAATTAAGACCCTCATCAGTAGACAATTTCCAATTTAGATGGATATCACTAATACATCATTGTGACTTCTAATGATGTGTCTGTCCTCACTCTCGTCAAATATGATGGGCACGTTGTCATGATCTCATCCATTCTCTTTAGCGGATATTGCCAATTTTTTACAGTATGCATTTCTTTCTTTAATGAGTCATCCCTTCAAATTTTTTCAGGGCTATTATTGTATCGAGTATGCGTAAGGGTTCAATCACCTTCTTCCATTCTAACGGTTCCTCTCCTTGTCTGGTTTCGTATTTGGTGACATACTATTTTAGGTAACCTTTACCGATGAGCTCATCCCCGCAATTCTTGAGCTGGTAGCAGTCCTTTGTCATGTGCCTGTTACTTTTGTGAAACGAGAAATATTTTTCTTTGTCCTTCTCCACAGGTTCCCTTCTGATGGGGGGCTTTTGCATCGACAACTTATCTTTTATGGCCTAAAGGGTTTGATTTACGAAGAGCGTGAGAGGAATGTAGGTCTTTTCTCTTCGAACAGTGCGCTCGAGTCCGCATGACCTCTTATCCCATCTGCTTTCCTCACTTCCATCCTTGCCACTTCAGCTCTTCTCTTTGTGTTGCTGCTTGATGTTGCCGCCAACTATTCGGACAACCTTATCATGCTTTTTTGCTCTTCTTCAAGATTTATGTAGGTTTATGCCCTCAGAAACATTTTCGTCATAGTGATAAGTTTCTATTTGGAGAGATCTTCGAACAACGAAGACTGAACGTCTAGTCCTCTCCTAAGTGCCAGTCTCTCTACACGATCTTCATAATCTTCTAATTTTCCCATTTCTTCCTTGAACCGTTGAGTGTAATCATGCAGCGATTCCTCTTTTGATTGAGATTGTCAGAAGATATTCAGAGTCCTCTCTGACGGGTGTATATGTTACGTACTATTTCAAAAAGAAAGAAGACATGATAGATTAGTTAGTTATAGAACACGAAGGGAGAGAATAATACCACTTAAGTGTGCTTCCCTCAAGGCTAATAGGGAACATCCTACACATGGTGCATCTTCATGCTGATATAGAGCCATCATTTATCGAATTCTCCGCAGATGATCAATGGAGTCCATCTTTCTAGCGTAGTATTTGAACCTTGGAGCCACAAAATATTTCGGGATTGGAGTGGATATAATTTTAGGGGTTCAAGGTTTTTTAATCAATGAGTCTACGTCTGCTATAGTCATAGTGCCCAGCCTCCTAACTTCGGCCATTTTCCTTTCGAGCAATTTTTTCTATATCGTGCTCCATTACACCCTCTTTTGCTCCATTGATCCCACAAGCTCTGTCATTCACATTTGTGTATGTCACCCTATTCATCGCAGTGGTTCCTTGTTTGAATTCTGGCATGTACGCTCTTCTATCACATCGTCCTGGTTCTATTCCCTAGCTGCTTGATATGTATGATTCTCATATTCACCATTATGAAAATGTTGACTCAGTTTAGTACAATTTTGCATTATCCCACGCTTTAACATTGCTACTTGCTCTTGCAGCGCATGTAAGATTTATGTGTAGGTTTTCAACGTTTCGATTTTCTAGATTCACCATCCTTGCTAATATTACTTCTAGCACCACCTGCACACCTTGATTTCACTGCTCAGGTTAAACCTGGGATTCGACCCAACTCTCAGCATTACTTAATTTGAATTCTAAGAGTGTTAATATTTTGAGTAAAATACAGAGATTCGAATAGAAAAGTGAGTTTCAAATAGAAAAGTGAGTTTCGAATAGAAAAGTGAAAGCTTGTATTCATTCAATTGCATATTTTTTTATACGATGGGAGGTATTTATAGACATTTTCCTTATCGGCTGTTGTACAAAGATAAATCAAATATTCATTAAGACTGAGTTGGTTAGCTAAATCGTGGAGGTTATAATAACCTTCTTGACCAAATTTGCATCATCTTCAGCTGATTCCATCTCCTCGGTATTTTTCACGTCATCTGCCTTCTCACTATCTTTTAACAACCTGGCAATCCTTGACTCTCTGTCTAACTTATCCTATTCAACAAGTTTCTCAAAGATTTGGTATTTTCTGTCACTATCTTCTTCTTAAATTTCTCTCTCTGGGTTTTTTTGGACCAATGCTAAAACCCAACCATCCAGACTAACAGGGGACATGCACGAAAATTTCTTTATGTAAAGAAACTGTAAATATGATAATTTTCTCAAAGATTTGGTCTGTTTCTTATTTGAAATTTCTGTTTCTCAAGGTTTTTTAACCATCGAGACTATGTAATTTTACAAATATTTTCACAAGAACGAGCGGTGGTGATTTTTTGGGCTTTGATGAAGGGTCAACCAGTGGAGAGGGAAGGAGATTTGGTGGGGATGAAGGTATTGAGGAATAGAGAGATTGGTTGGGACAACGTTATAATGGGAAATAGAACGCTCACATTTAGGAAGAGCTCAATGAAAGCTATTTGTCATTGTTTTGATTGTAAGTATGTGATTTGTTAATTGTGAAAGTTGAAAGGTGTAATAAGCTAAATTTAAAATTCATGAGCGTGATTTGCTTATCTAATATCTTAAATACAACAATGATGATGTATTGTTGGTTATGTTTTATAAATTAATGTATTACATTTGGAGATTCTTATTGTTTTGTGATGGATTGTTAGTTGCTTTTCAGAAGTTATCAATTAATATATTTACGTATTATTTTTTAAGATTCACGCCCCTTCATAAAATTCTAAATCATGAATTTACAAAAAAATCTAAGCGAACCTGTTAATATATTTACTTATTATTTTTTTAGATTCACGCCCCTTCATTAATGAGATTTATGGTTCTATCTATGTCAACCTATTAGTATTCATGCATCCATGTTCTTTTTCTTGAATTACTAAATTTTTTTAAGTGAAATCTATCATTTTTGAATTGTTGCGTAGTGTGGATTTGAGTCTTTAAATTATGTTGTATAAGTAAAATTCATAAGATAAAGAGTAAATTAATTAAATCAATTCAATATAATTTAGTACATTACAACATTTAGATGAAAGGAAAGTTACAAACATATAAACTTTTAGGATACTTACTTTTTCGAACAATAATGATGTAAGTATTCTAAAATTAATTATTCATAGTGCATTCACTGTTATTAAGATTCAGATTGCAATATTACACTTCTTCATAAAGCGTTGTTGTCATTTTTAGTGTGTTCTTATGTTTTTTTTATTTTTAGAGAAAAAATCTCTAAACTTGAATATCTACTAGTTAAATTACGCGTGCAGTGCACGTGATATGTATACTTTTATTATTTTAATTGTTTCTCATATAAATAATTTTTTTTGAGTAAGATACATTTATTAGTAAATAAAATTAGAAAATTATAATTATAAATTTTATATTTTATATAAGTCTTACTCACCAAAATATTTTCAATTGAGTTAGTTATGCTAGAAGAACATCCTCTATACATTTTTAGTTAGATTCTTTTAATATATTATTTCTTTGATTTTTATCTGACAAATGAAGTAAAAATATATTTTATTTTTTAATTGATTATTGATTGAGCTTTTTTAATATATATCTTAACGACGAAATAACTTTATATATTAGAGATAAAGATAAATATAAGTTAAAAATAACTCAACCAACATAATCAAATATACCATGGTCATGAATTTTTTTATCTAATAGCATTGCCCATGAAATTTTATTTTTACTAGCAAAATTTACTTCCACATTTTTCTCTCTTTACATATATTTTACTAATCATTATGTAACTTTGTTTTATTGCTTAAATTAACTTGTTTGTCATTGGTTCAAGTGAACAAGATAACAATAATTATTCTCTTAGTATTTAAGTAAAATATTTTTAGTATTACATGTTGATATTATTTAATTTTGTTCTAAAATATTTAGTTTTTTAAAATTTAAATTAGTTCTGTAAATTGATCATAATTTATATACATCGCATGTGTGATGTGATTAGTATAATAAAGTTAATAGATATAAATTGCATTTCACCTATTCTATTTTTTAAATTTTATAGTTCAAGTTGGCATGATATCAACAATATTAAATTGATGACATGAATTTATAGCGTGGACATATCACACTATTCAATTATAAGAATAAGTACTAAAATAAATAGTTTTTAAGTTGAAACAAATTAATTGGTGATTTTGTGGTGCCGATTTCAATGTTGATAGGCGAGATAATACCCAAGATGAAAAAAAGGAAAAAGAGAGGGCAAAATACAAATGGTGAAAATAGTAATTTACATTTGCATCCCAAAACCAAAACAAAACCCCACTCACGTCTACTCCACTCTCTCACACTGGCCTTTCCCCTGCCCCAATTTTTCACTATTTTCTCTGCTTCCTCTGTATCTTTCGAAAAACAGAGGAATTTTTTATTGGCACAACTAAAAGGAAGAGCATATAATGAAGCATAGAATCTGAGGAGGTTCCAGCTGTTTCAATCTATTGTTTGCAATGGGTTTTGGATGATAAACTCGAATTCCACCCTACAATTTCTCTTCCATTAATGGCAGCCTCAGCTTTAGCTTCAGAGCCAACACAAGAGGTGCTTTCCTGGCTTAAAACCTTACCTTTGGCTCCAGAGTATCACCCTTCTTTGGCTGAGTTCCAAGATCCTATTGCTTACATTTTAAAGATCGAGAAGGAGGCTTCCAAATATGGAATCTGCAAAATCGTGCCCCCCGTGCCTGCTTCGCCGAAGAAAACTGCAATTGCGAATCTCAACCGCTCACTTGCTGCTCGGGTTGCCAGCTCCGAAGGGAATAGTTCCAAGTCTCTGCCCACATTCAATACACGTCAACAGCAGATCGGGTTTTGCCCGCGGAAGCCAAGGCCTGTGCAGAAACCCGTGTGGCAGAGCGGCGAACAGTATACTTTTCAGCAATTTGAAGCTAAAGCTAAGAGTTTCGAGAAAAATTATTTGAAGAAATGTGCAAAGAAAGGTGGACTTTCAGCTCTGGAAATTGAAACTTTATATTGGAAGGCCACTGTTGACAAGCCTTTTTCGGTTGAGTACGCCAACGACATGCCGGGGTCGGCTTTCGCACCCGTTAATGCCAAGAAGTGTAGGGAGACAGGGGATGGTGTGACTTTAGGTGAGACTGCTTGGAACATGAGGGGGGTCGCTAGGGCAAAGGGGTCTCTGCTGAGGTTCATGAAGGAAGAGATTCCGGGGGTTACATCGCCAATGGTGTATGTTGCTATGATGTTCAGCTGGTTTGCTTGGCATGTGGAGGATCATGACTTGCATAGCTTAAATTATATGCATATGGGGGCGGGAAAGACTTGGTATGGCGTGCCGAGGGAAGCAGCAGTAGCATTTGAGGAGGTAGTCAGGATTCACGGGTATGGAGGAGAGATCAATCCTCTTGGTGAGTTCAGGGCTGCGACTAAATTTGTCTACTAGTAATTCATGCTTGGTTTTTTCTTTTAACGAATTATGTTTGAATTGTCTGTAATTGGTCCATATTGTTTTTATTCTGTGCGTATTCTTTTTTGCCTTCTTTTTGTCATGTTGATGCGAAGGAATGTTCGGTTAATCAACATTGAAATTGGAGTATTTTAACTTTCGCACTATATTAACAAATGAGAATGACTTATGGACTCTGGTAATGATTTTTTTCCCTGGTTTACGTGATAGGTTGCATTTGACACTATAGTTCTTAGGTCTTAGAGAATTATGAGAGCCGTAGAATAGAGCTTGGAGTTTACATTAATGGCTTTCTTGGTCAAGTTATAAATCAGGTCTTGTTTGATTCTAGACATTCCAAAAATTTTAAGTTTTGACATTCCAAACATTTTAACTTTTGACATTCTCCAGCGTACTTATCTATATATGGGCACGGGTGTATCCCAGTGGTAAGGGCGAATCGTTTTCTTTGTGAGTGTGTTGTCCAATGGCTCTTTATGTGCACTAAACTTGTAAAAGGAAATCTTGAAAGAAGGAAAAAACTCTTCTCTGCTATTCAATTCAGTAGTTCTCCTGTAGTCCTCTGTAACTCATAGGTGACTCTTTTTTATTTTGATCATTGTGTGAATGATCCTTTCCGCCCTTGCCTATCCTTCTTTATATGAAAAAACCACCTTCCCTTGCTTATGAAGTTGTTGCTTTTGTAAAGGTATTTTTACATTAATAAGTGTTGTTTGTTTGGCATCCATTAGTGCAAATTTTTTCTATAATGGAATGAAATTCAAAGTATATCGATATCCTATTCCTAATGAACTGTTATTTTTCACATCAGTTACTTTCGCTATTCTTGGCGAGAAGACGACTGTCATGTCACCTGAAGTATTTATTAGGGCTGGGGTTCCCTGTTGCAGGTAACCTTTAAGAAAATTTTCCTTATTGCTTCCTAGTCTTTATTCAAATTTGATCTCCTGAAGTCGTCATGAAGACAAACTGCTTGACGATGTTACTGGCTAAGAACAACTTCTTCTTCAGCTCATATGATATGCGATCTTGACCTGATTAATCATAGAAGATATACCCAAGTTGTTTATATCATGCTGTTGACTCTTTGAGCAGTATTTGTTTCTTAAAAAAAGGCTTCTTGAGCAGTGACAAAATATAGCTGTTGCTGACGTTTTTATTCACTTCAAACCAGGTTAGTGCAAAATGCCGGGGAATTTGTTGTCACTTTCCCAAGAGCCTATCACACAGGGTTCAGTCATGGTGAGCTCCCTTTCAATTTTGATATGTCATTGTTTTGTCAATGGTGAAGTTTATTATCTTATCACAATTGTTCTGAAGGGTATATATCTACTCATCTAATTATGTCTCTTTATAGGATTCAATTGTGGGGAAGCAACTAACATTGCGACTCCTGAATGGTTGAATGTTGCTAAAGATGCAGCTATACGCAGAGCTTCTATCAACTATCCTCCCATGGTCTCACACTTCCAGTTACTTTACGATCTTGCACTGGCATTGTGTTCGAGGTTTGTTCCATGGCCACTTTAACCTTCCTTTAGAGTATAAATTCTCTACTCTCCTACATTCAGACAGATCGTACTCATTCAGTCTTCCTAAGAAATAACACACTATTTAAATCTATGTAATGTGCTCGACATATCTCACGCAATACTTTGAAGTTGGAAGTTTTCTAGTTCACATCCTTAAGAAGTTTCATCTAAAGTGGTACTGTTCATTACTACTTGTACTTCATACATTTGGCATATTTTAGTACGATCATCCCTACCTTGGTGTTATCTCTACTGTTATGTTTGTGTAATAATGATAGAAAGGGTACTTTGAATACTCCATTTTAATGAAATGACTCTGACTTAATTTAGCTCTAAAGGCCAAGAAATCCTCTAGATACAAGGATAATTGGTTTTAACTTTTAAACTTCATTTATTTTTTCTTTTATACAGAACTCAAGTGGGTACTAATGCTGAACCGCGGAGTTTGAGACTTAAAGATAAGAAAAAGGGTGAAAGCGAAACAATGATAAAAGAACAATTTGTTCAAAGTCTTGTTCAGAATAATGAATTGCTTCATATTCTAGGCAAAGGATCTTCCGTTGTTTTCCTGCCCCGCAATTCTTCTTACATTTCTGTTTGTTCGAAATTACGTGTTGGATCGCAATTGGGAGTGAATCTGAGATTGCCCCTTGGTTTCCACGGTTTGAAGGAATCAGTAAAAACTGCAAAAAGTTTAGATTGTGACAATCCCTCTCTAGAACAAGTTCAAGAAATGAAACACGTGAAAAGCTTATGTTCAATGAAAGGAAGATTTTCCTCTTTGTATGACAAGAACAAGATTCCTTCACCAGGAACTTTTGGTTCTTCGTATAAAGGCAACATATATCCCTCGGTGTGTGAAGATGATAATGCACGTGCTTCAAATACAAGTAATCTCAACATAGGTTCTGAAAGAGAGAGTACTGTTCGGGGTGATGGGATGTCAGATCA
Source organism: Datisca glomerata (assembly GCA_003255025.1). Classification (NCBI taxonomy): domain Eukaryota; kingdom Viridiplantae; phylum Streptophyta; class Magnoliopsida; order Cucurbitales; family Datiscaceae; genus Datisca; species Datisca glomerata. The sequence continues at coordinate 1,269,771 of QANY01005052.1, forward strand.
GAGACTATTCTCATGTGTCACTTGTGGAATCTTATGCTTTGCTTGCGTAGCCATTGTTCACCCAAGAGAACCAGCAGCCAGATACCTGATGTCGGCTGATTGTAGTTTCTTTAATGATTGGGTTGTTGGTTCTGGAGTGAGCGGTGATGGTTTGGGTACTACAAATGGACATGCATTTACTTCTGAGCAGAATGTTCACAATGGTAGGATCACTTTGATATTATCTTAGTTTCTCATAAAAAAAGTTGAAATTGTACTAGTTTGAAAGGAAAGATGCACAATAAACATTTTATTCTTTTCTGAAGTTATTTATCTGGTATTAGTAATAGTTGAAGTGCTATGTCTGAAGCTTAAATATTCACCTTTCTTAATGCGAGATACAGGTCTTAAGTGCATTTACGTTGTGGCATGACTGCAATGTTTAGGAAAGTACCAATAAAAAATGTCTTGTTTAGGAGGTGAGTTTACTCGAGAAGCTATTAATTAATAGACCTGTGTTTTTTTCTGACAAAAAAATACATAGACATGCTCTTTTAGTTGGCAGAAGCAAAAACATCGTAGAAAAGCGCATGCTTTGGAGAAAGAGTACTGAATATGCATAATTTATGTATGGAATGCTAGAGAATATTTTTTTATTTCATGTCAGAATCTTTATTGCAGTCCATAACTACAGAAAAACTATGTTGTTGATCTATTTTGTCAAGTTCTTTTTATTGTATTTCACAAATGCTCTTTTGGATGAACTTTCATCTGTGTTCTTTTCAATGTAAATTCTCTTTATGATACATAATGATATTTGTTTGTAGGTGCTCGAGAGCTGGAAAAAAGGGTTCCTGATGGTTTATATGATGTTCCTGTCCAATCTGTTGATCGCCAACTTCAAACTCCTGAACGAAGTTATGAAACCATATTAAACACTGAAACACAGAGAGATACTTCTGCTCTAGACCTGTTAGCCTCAGCTTATAGAAATTCATCTGACTCTGAGGAAGATCACATTGAACCTGATATTTCTTTAGATGCTGATAAAGCTAACTCTATGAATTGTACATCAGAAAGTAAATATCAGTCTAAGAATACCTGCTGCAATGATAGTGAATTCGGGGTTCACAGTCTGCTGTCTTCAAGATTTAATTTGAGGGATGAAGTTTCCCATGATGTTATCGATTGCAATGGGGAGTCTGTATATGGTAGAGTTAAATTGAAGGGTAACACACCTGATTCATGTGTTAAGTTTGAAACTGACAACATTGGTTCCACAAAGTCAAATGGTATGGATGGTAGGTTCAGAGATTCAATGGCAGCATCACAGATTGCTGAAACTCATTCCCCGGATGACCAGGATGCTGAAGTCCATGGCGAGGTTGCTGTGACAAAGGGGAACAAAAATATGTCGTTGGTTCCAAGATCTGATGAAGACTCTTCTAGGTCTCACATATTCTGTCTTTTTTTTATAGTTCATAAAATAGTTATTCATTCAAAAAGAATCTCCCAAAGGGTAATAACAAAGTAACAATATGACAGGCATCATATCTTCTGTCTTGAGCATGCTGTAGAAGTGGAACAGCTACTTCGCCAAATAGGAGGAGTACATATAATGCTATATTGTCATCCAGGTGCGATGTTTTCTGATTTAGTAGTTCTGTAATAACTAAACAGTTGAACTCCCCCTCCAGTTGGTTCATTGGAAACTTCATGGTGTCATTCATATAGTGGTTAATAATCTAAGGTTTCGTGGATTGAACATGAAAAAACGTTGACTATGATGAAGTACTTCCGTCCAGGATGATCCTACTTGTGAAATAAGCTTTTTTTTACATGATTTGATTCAGGTGATTATCTCTTTTAGGTCAGTGTCAAAGTATGCATCGCCATTAAGAGACTACGTTTTATTTACCCTGCATTTATTTTTTCCCCTGGATTTACATTACTCAAATGCGCCAAAAGATTGGTTGTCAGCTTTTGTTCGTGCATTAAAGGTTTTGCGAAAGAGGAAACCAGATAAGTCACAAATGTGATTGAAATGGTCGATGTACATTTAGTCTCCATTAATAAATTATGCTCCTTAAAAAAGGTCAAGGGATTGTAATAACGTAGGCAAGTTGATATTACTGCTTGTGCGTATCTGGTGGCTTGAACAACAGGCTCCATACTCTAATAAGATTATCATCATCAATAAAAAAGGTTATCATCTATGTATTGTTGGTGGTTAGAAAAGTGACCGAATCAAGTTTGGCCTCAAGGGATAATTTGGGATTCTGATTTCTGATATATGATGGGTATTTGACCACTAGCAATTGATTTTCTGCTATCTCTATAATGTTTTCTACCTAGCTGGTTTATTATCTTTTTGTTTTTTCTAAAAAACTCACTTTTTATTTCACAATTTGTGATTATGATATCACATTTTCTCATTCAATATTTAATCATCCTTAAAAAACTGGCAGAATATCCCAAGATAGAGGGGGAAGCAAAATCGATTGCACAGGATTTGGGCATCAATCATCTCTGGAACGACATCACATACAGGGATACCAACAAAGAAGATGAGGAGAGGATCCAGTCAGCTCTAGATAGTGAGGAAGCTATTCCTGGGAATGGAGATTGGGCTGTGAAGCTGGGCATTAATCTCTTTTACAGTGCCAACCTATGCCGCTCTCCTCTTTACAGTAAACAGATGCCATACAACTCTGTTATATACAATGCATTTGGCCGTATTTCTCCAGCTACTTCATCCACAAATCTCAACCTCTCCAAGAAGAGATCTAGTAGGCAGAAAAAGGTGGTGGCTGGAAAATGGTGCGGGAAAGTTTGGATGTCAAACCAGGTTCATCCGTTTCTAGCAAAGAGAGATCCTGATGGTGATGAAGAAGACGAAGAAGATGACAGAAGCTTCCATGCCTGGGCAATGCCAGATGAGAATCTAGACAGGAAACCAGTGAATATAAAAAAAACTGTGCCAAAAACATCATCTAGAAAGGGTGGTAGTAAGAGAAAATTGAAATTAGGTAGTGGGTCAACCAAGAAAGCCAAATTTGTGAAGACAGAAGATGTGGTTTCAGATGATTCAATGGAAGATAATCTTCCAAGCAGGATTCTGAGAAGTTGGCGGACCAAAGTTGTTGAGAGAGATGACATAATGTCAGATGATTTACAGGAGGAAGATTCTTGTCTGGACAACAGAAAGACCGCATCTTATGGGGAATCTATGAGTTCAGATGATTCTTTGGGTGATCATCCTCATCAGCAGCATAGAGAGATTCTTAGCGGCAAGCAAGCCAAATGGGGTATGGGTAGAGATGAAGTTTCTGATGATTCACTAGGGGATAGTGTTCATCAGCCACATAATAGGATTGCTGGAAGCAAGCAAGCCAAATTCATTGAGGGAAAAGCAGCAACTTCTGATTATTCACTGGTGAACAGTTCTCCTCAGCACTACAGAAGATATTCTAGACGAAAGCCAACCAAATTTATTGAGAAAGAAGATACACATTCAGATGGCTTGGAGAATAGTTTTATTCCACAGTATGGGAGGATTCCTCAGAGCAAGCAGAGCAAATGCATTGACAGAGAGGATGCACTCACAGATGATTCAGTGGAAGATGATAATATTCGGCATAAGATTATTCCTGGGAGAAGGCAACCTAAATACATTGAGAAAGAGGATTCATTTCCAGATGATTTGCAGAACAGTTTTCTTCAGCAGTATAGGAGGGTTAACAAAAGCAAGAAAGCCAAATGCTTTGAAAATGATGATACGATTTCAGATGGCCAAATGGAGGATAGTCAACCAAATAAAAGGATTCTTAGAAGCAAGCCATCCAAGCCGGGTTTCCTGCAAACCAATCAAGTAACCGGTCCTCGTACGAAACAAGGAACCTCTCAACGTACAAAACAAGGGACACAGCGCTTGATGAAACCAGAGCCTTCTCAACGACTGAAACGAAGTATTTCTAGCTTTCAGAGTAATAAACCTGAACAAAGTAGCAGACTATCAGATTTAGACACTGAAGAAGAGCTGGAAGGTGGACCTAGCAAGCGTCTTAGAAAAAGAACTCGGAATCCCTTGAAAGAGTATGAAGCAAAACCGAAAGAGAACAAACGAACTATCAAGAAAAAGGCGAAGACTGTGAGTGGCCATAAAGACTCAAAAGTAAGGGATGAGGAAGCAGAATACATGTGTGACATTGAAGGTTGCACTATGAGTTTTGGTTCAAAACAAGAGCTCATTTTGCATAAAAGAAACGTATGTCCTGTTAAAGGATGTGAAAAGAAATTTTTCTCACACAAGTACTTGGTGCAGCATCGTCGAGTTCACATGGATGACCGTCCCCTTAAATGTCCATGGAAGGGTTGCAAGATGACTTTCAAGTGGGCATGGGCCCGGACAGAACACTTTCGGGTTCACACTGGTGCTCGTCCATATGTTTGCGCTGAGCCAGGATGTGGGCAAACATTCAGATTTGTATCTGATTTCAGTCGGCACAAGCGGAAGACTGGTCATTCGGTAAAGAAAGGCAGGGGGTAATACTAAGCAGAGGCAATGAGTTGAGTTTGCTAGTTAATGAAGAAATTGTCCAAATGACAAGAGTAGGTCTAGGTTTAGAGATGGGGTTAGAATTTCTTTGTAATTTGTCATTGCAGAGTAACAATTTAAAATTCTGATTTGCCCTTGCTGTTGATTGGGCCATTTATTTGCTGTCACAGTGCAATTGTTGAATCTGAAACATTCTTCCTCAATTGGATATCAGATGCTAATCCCAATCCAAATCCTAATTCAGAGAAGAGTTTTGCCCTTCTGAGTGCTTTCTGCATCTTTCTATCCTATCAAATCACAAGAAGTCTTTTTAAACTGAAAAACAATAAATCGACAAGTAGGATTTAAACGTTTTTTGGTCTGTTCAGTTTATTCATGCTTTGATGTTCATACAAAATAACTTGGGAGAGCCTGAATAGTAGATTAAACCAATCTGACCCATCTTACACGAAACAAATATAGAAATAAGCCATTCTTGGAGCAGATAATCAAATTACTACGTGACAAAGTATTCCTATTTAGTACTTCAAAAAATTTCTATTTAGTACAGAGAGAATGGAATGCTCATTGGTGAAATGGAGCTTCAAATTTTCAATCTTCACCTTCTCAGAATTGCAGATCTGATCACAAGGATGGATGCTGTAGTAGTCATGAGGAGCTTAAGTATTTGGATTCGAATGACAAGGCAAAGACTTGTTCTCCGAGTTTGTTACGCACCAGTAACTAGCTTCTTTCATGGCTTCAGAATCTTCACCAATTACGCTCGGTCGGGCTTGTGCAAACTTTGGTCGACTTGGAAATTTGACCATCTAATACATCCGGATTCAACACTGAGTGGCTCCTTGTTGCAACTGAGCCTCACCAAAAGAGCTGGGGTGGTGGTATAGAAATAGTGCTGCAATTCAGCAACGTGTAATTGTGTCTATAGATGGTTACAAATACGTTACTTTATATAAAGCAAAGTGTAACTTGGCCTTTTCTTTTGTTTATTAAGAAAGAGCAGTTCCCCATCTTTGCTACTTTTTATCCACATAGCTTATGTTAATTGCTACGTACTTTATACTTATAACATTTAAAATTTAGCTTTGGGATGGTTAACTCTAATGAAATGCATTTCTATTCAAATCAGATTTCTGATTGTTCTACTGCTGAAGTAGCTCATTTCCAATTCGGCAAATTCATTTTTTTTTCTAATATCTGATATGCTCTCACTAGGATGCTCTATAGAGACATACATAGAGATCACTGTGTCTATATTTCTAATCAACCAACTGTTGAGGAAATCATTAACAAAATATGAAACAAAAAAAAACCCTGAAAAAATGCTGTTATTCATCCTAGACACTGGTTTATACACGATGAACAAAATTAATCGAAAGAGAAGCAAAAACATGGAACAAGAGAATCTGCTCTCTCTACAATATACAGTATTCTACAAAGTTGTAAAGCTTCTGAATATTTTTTTTCAGGGTAATGATTAGGTCTCAACGTTGGCCTTGTTTCCAGCAAGGATGAGGGAGATCTCGAGCCCACGGCTGAAAGCTTGGTTGAAAAGAAGGCGAGACTGGAATGTAGAAATGAAGGGGAACCATGATAAAACTGCTACAGGGACGAAGATTATCATACCCATCCCGGCATCATACATTCTTGCAAATTCACGCACTGAATCCCATAATCCTAAACTTCTGACCACCTTCTTCCATGTAATCGCAAGCTGTTTCCACAAACGAAAAATGACTGTTAGGAACATTTAAGAATTATATACTTTTAACGAACAAGAGCTATAAGAGAACTTCCACCTTTCAAAGGAGGGTTCTCAATCGCAAACTCTGTTAGAATCAGGAATATAACCTAGAATTAAGGCTGTTTACAGTTCGTTCGTTAGTATCTAAAATGTGTCATCGAACCGATTTGATCTTTCTCTAATATACTGCTACTGCCAAACAACCGAACCGAACCGAACAAAATAAAAGAATTGGAACCAGAGTGATTGGCTCAGTTCGGTCGGTTGTAATTGTTTCGGTAGTAAAGTCCTGAAATCATCTTTCAGCTAATGCCCATATCAATCTGCTCTAAAATTGAGTCCCCAAATCCATAAATCACTCACTAAAACCAGCCAGTAGGCTCGGTTGGTTAGGTTCTTTGAACGCCTCTACCAAGAATAAATTAGTATTAAAATACACACTCTAAGAACCCTGTGCTTTCTGGTCAAAATATTCAATTGATGCAACGAACAGTCTGTTTGCATTTTAGTATAGATACACGGATCCAAAAATACACGATTCAGTAGCATTCACTATTATGTCTAGGACGCATGGTTGCATCCCAAAGGTCTCAAATTACTTGACAGAATTCAGAGAAAAGTTACCTACTATTCTTGGAGGTTAGTCTCGTTCAGATATAAGTATATCAGATATCATTTAGGCAATGTTTGGGTCTTGGAAAGTAAGAGAGAGAAAATATGAGAGGAAAAGTAAGTCGAATTAGAGGAAAATGGAAGGAAATTATTATTATAGTAAAATTCATTCATATAGTTATTTTCCTCAACATATTCCAAATACTTCAAACAACGGGAATGCAATTCTTCACATTTTCCTTTCTTTTCCCTACTGATTTCCAAGATCCATACATAGCTTTAGTGTTCATGATTTATTGCTATGAAGTTAAAGCTCTAGATAGTCAAAATAACTAAACTTACGCATAAGATACCCCATCCAGTAGGAATAAATGCAAGAAGGCTTGCGAACAAGTCTGCTATTGAGAGATTAGTGAATGCTACAACGAGACAAAGGGCTGTGACCATTGCTATTGATGTGACACCTTGTATAAATCTCATCAATAGCTGGAAGTTGCTTGATGTTTTAGGACTGAAGGTAAAGACCTACAAGTAGTGACTCATTAGAATATATTTCAAATCAAAGAGAAGAGGAAAAAAGCCTCAGAAGAATTAGTACAAACCTTGAAAATCATGACAATGGCAATCAACACAACCCATGAGAAACCATAAATCTGGGCAACAAAAACCTTTTGTCAGGAAGAAGCAAAAGTCCAACTCCATAAAGCATATTCAATAGCTCCCTTATAGAATGAATAAGAATAATTTACATTCCCCAAAACAATCAATGCATACAAGTTAGTGATAACAATTTGGATTTATCAAATGAACACAATTCTTTTGTATAGAAGAGACACAATGAGGATTTGAATTTCAATATAATCACCAGAAAATATATATGATTGCACGCAAACAGGTGCATTCTATGCAATGACGATGAGGAATCGAATGGTCACATTTTCCTCCATTGCTCTCTCTTGGGGCCTTTTGGGAAAACTTTTGGATGCGATAAATGTCAAGTTCTCTTTGCCCTGTTTGGTCAATGATTTTGTTTATGGATGGAAGCTTTTGGGTGGTGGGGCCCTGGACAGCGCTTTTTGGAATTGTATCCCCTTGGCACTCTTTTGAAATATTTGGAGGGAGAGAAACCTTAGAACTTTTGAAGGCATTGATAACTCTAATTGTAAAGTTTTCTTGTTTCTTGGTTTTTTGAGAGAATGGATTCGTTGCTTTTTCCTAAGTTGGCTTTTGAAAACGACTAGGTCAACAACCTCTATAGACTCTCCTTAGATATGCTTCACTAGGTTGTTATTTTACTTGCCAAAACAGAACAGTCTCATTCTCCATATAGAAAAGTAGATTAATTGGCAAAAATCCACCAGCAAATTTGCTTATCAGCCAATGTTGGTTAGGTAAAGCTTGATGTAAGTTTGGCTGAGCATGTTTCGAATTAAGCTAGGCAACCAAGAGCTTGTTTCGAATTAAGCTAGGCAACCAAGAGCTCACCTCAACTCACATTAAATATCATTATTTCATTAAAAAAAAGTGTAAATTTTACTCAATTAATAACTATTAACATATGACACAAGGTGATTGAAGCCACATCAATGGTGAGAATGAGATCCTCCTCACCTGGTTATGACCTCAATATTTTCCTTATGTGCAATCATGTGAGAGATGACATTTTCCTGATTATTTGTAGTGGCACGAAAATCCTAAATTCTAATACAACTTTTTTATAGCCAACTTCTTTTAATGTTTTCTAATCAGACACATTTATATGATTCTTATCAAGTTTTTAGCAACTCTGCTAAACCTTTATCATCCAAGAATTATTCTCCGCCTTGTTTCTTAGCCAAATAGTGCTCGTCATATTTTTATTTAGAAAATTGATTTCAAGTAAATGCTAATAATCCAATCAAAAATCTAAAATAAACTACATATGCCAAATAGAGGAAAGATCTCCGGCATATAGACAGATGTATGAGCATAGCAATGTAGGCAAGTACAGTAATTTTCAACTTAAATATCAAGCAGCTTGGATGATTCATGATTAAGTTTCTTAATGAAGTTTGGAATCAGATGAGAAAATTCAGCTATGAAAGCACAATTTAGGACATAGGTTACCGCAAGTGATGTATCATTTCCAGTGAGATGGAGTTTGTAGACAACGCCATATTGAAATATAACGAATCTCAAAGTCAAAATTGTCTCTAATATACGACCTCTCCATGTTTGTATATGCATCTGGCAAGGTTTAAGAGAACTAATTGTCATGAGAAAAAACGCATAGATACAAAATAGAAGTAACTTCAAAAATATTAATTGATTTAGGATTCTACATGGAAGATATAAGTACGAAGAGAAAACCAAGAAATTAAAATTTTAACTATGCTTCATATTACTCCTTGCTAAACTGCACATAGTGTTGCTAAAGAGAAAAATTAGAATCAAGAAGCCTTTCATCACATCAGAAAACTTGTCCATCTCTTAAATGTTCTTGACTTCAACCACACCAGAAAAGAAAAGAAAAGAAGAATCAAAAGATTATTGGAAAAACAAAATCTCTTGACAACAAATAAAGTATATATGTAGAGACGGGGGGATAGTGTAAATGTGTAATACCACTCTCATAATACTTGTATATCCTTCCAAATTATAAACCAAGGATACAGATTTCGTTCAAAACAATTTGTTGAGCTTTTACCTGTTCTTCATCCCACCACGATTCCCAGCTATAGTCTCCTTTCACCCCTACCCCTCCTTTATATAGAAGCCAGCTTGTCCAATCATCAAAATCCTCTACAGTCCTGCTTAACAGTAAGAAGTTTTGACTGATGATGTAGCTCAGTTTTACATATCAAATTGAAGTAGAGTGTTAAATCACGAACTTTGATTATTAGAGAAGGTATAACCAGAGATGTCAGTACAATGTATAAGAACATACTATTCAGTAAGAAGCTTTCAACTGTTAGAAACTTACTTTTGCCACTCAAAACCAGAGGGATTAAAGATATAAGGAGCAAAGAGCCACGAGATGACGAGGAACCAACTGCTAAGAGTAATTAAAATAAAAGAAGTAGCACCCCCCTTTGAGTACCCATATGAGATGAAGACAATAAGAAGCAGTGCCACTTCAAGCCTGTGACATATTCAGATTAAATATTTGAATAAGATTAGAACTGATAATTTTCATAAAAATAACTATAACATTACCCTTGGGGGAAGGGGATGATAAACCACAAATTCCAAATCCAGAATCGAGTTTATTATTTTAAGAAAAATACTCACGCCTTAGTGAAATGACTTCTCGAGTAAAGCCTGTAATTTTCAGCAAATTTGATGTGACGGACAACGAAACCTCTACCAGTAGCACGGTACTGCCAAGAAATATGGAATGCAATTATGTTGGATGCGCCTCAACTCGAACCCATATATATTGGACATGCACCAGAGCAGATGAGATCCAGAATTATGTACCTTTGCACCTCCGTGGAGAATGGTTCGTCCAAAGTAATGAGTTCTAGTTCCCAATGAGAATGTGAAAAAAACGGAACATAACTGAAGCTGCATTGTTATAAAACTGAAGACTGCCTGAAAATATCAGTTGCAGCATGAATTATCCATACAAATACCTGTAGAGCAACTTCGTACAATAGGAATAAATTACTTCAGAAAGTAAAAGGAGAAGATGCATATCCCAACCCTCCTAATGGCTTTGCCAAATTTCAAATTGCATCCCATGGTTCAAAATCCCTTCACTACCCTTGTTTTCATACCCGCTTCTTCTATCCTCTTTTATAAGAAACAAAGATTTTCATTGTATAATAAAATGATTTACAAAAGAGGACAAGACATCCTCAATACTTCAAAACTACAATACTTCCCCAGTACTATCCTTATGTTCCCCATTTACAAAATCTACTCAATTTACAATGCCTCTCCCGTTTGAGAGGACCAAAAAGAATGGAATATCCTTTAAAAAAATTGACAATTGAACCATTTAGACGCCATAAATTTTGCCCCACATTGTATAGATGTCTTTGGCCTCGTTCCTCAAAATTCTTGAGTTTCTCTCTATCCAAATGCACCAAAATACAACGAACATTGACGCTCTCCATAAGCATATCTTGCTCTCTCCCTCACCCTTACTAAAAGGGTTGATCAATCGTAAAGCATTCACATCCCTCGGCATCACCCAACACAAATCAAATTCTTCAAAGAGTTCATGCCCCAATTAAGAAAAGAACGCACAATGAATAAACGGGTGTCCAATGACTCTGCACGGATTGCACCACTAAGGAGTGTATAACAAGTATTTACCTTTCTGCACAGATTGCATCACTGGGGTTCCTTTTCTGCAGTGTATAACAAGTATTTACCTTCCTCACAATCATTAGCCAACCAAAAAACTTAATAGTGATTGGGATACCTGATTCACAAATTATATTTGTGTCTGAAGAATGCCCAGATGGAGATGAGGAAAGGTTTTGAAAGAATGATTTACATAAAATTCTGTATCCCCCAAGGCAAACCAAGATCTAATACCCTGTCTATGTGGATGGAGAACGACTTGGTTAAGACTAGCAAATAAGTTTTGGAGTTCCATCAGTTCATTTGGATTCAAGTCTCTTCTAAAATAAAAATGCCATAAGAAGGGAAAAGATAAAGGTTGATGAACTACTGTACTTACTTTATAGACTTTATTGCGTGCTAGGCGATGGGATCTCCTTTGGGAGGGTGTCGAGGAGGGCACTAGTTTTCATCTGGTGGGGTGAGATAGAGTGTCTAGACCTAAGGAGTTGGGATGTTATGACATTCTATCATCAAGAGTAGATATAGTTTATGCCCAGATAGGTTGGACACTAACATGGTGATTAGGGGTTCCTTTCGAAGCGCTTGGAAATTTACATCACATGATATTTCATCTTTTCTGGCGGGCACTAAATGGGTTATTAGGGATACTATTTATGCCCAGATAGGTAGGACACTAACATGGTGATTAGGGGTTCCTTTCGGAGCGCTTGGAAATTTATGTTACATGGTATTTTACTTTTCTGGCATGCACTAAATGGGCCATTTGGGATGAGGGTTTTGTTTAGTTTTGGGAAGACAAATGATCTCAAAATTGCTTCTTTCAATAGCTTGACCCACCCCCTTAGAAATCTAAAACAAGGACATGTAAAAATGGGTAATGCTTCCAATAGTGCTCAATAAGAGTGACCCTCCCGCCTTTTGTGAAAAAAACTTTCTTCCATCCATCTAGTCTTCACTTCACTTTTTCTGTTACCGGATTCCAAAAAAAAAAAAAGATTTTTAGGATCTCTCCCTAAAGGGAGATCTAAATACTTCAAAGGCCAAGTTCTGGTTTTGCAGTTGGCAAATGAAATATGTGATCTACCCTCCCTACATACTTCATACTATCCGTGTGACACAGATAATATGTAATCTTAGCTAATTTGACAATTGACAACACCATGATTATTTCAATCGCCACGAAACCAGAGATCAGAATAATTAACAAACACCTAGAATAAAATGCTATTCCCAGAGGGAAAAAGGAAATAAATGAAAGAATAAATTTGAACCAAATCCACTTCTCTCTGTTTTTTCAATAAGCGAAAAATTACTGAGAAGTACAAGGGAGAAAGAAAAGAACCAAGGATAAGAAATCCGTCCAATCTCCTATAAACAAAACAAGAAAAGGAATATTTTTATCCCTTTCAGGAGAGTGACCCGACCAAATCCATCAAATCAATTTCTTTATTCAAATTATTAAACAAATTCAAAGTGGTTGAAATAAAGGACACTGATCCAAGGAGGTTGAGCTTCCTGCTCTCTTTCAAGAACCACAGGCTATCTTCCTTTGTAGCAAGCTGGTAAAGTACATAGGGATGAGGGAACGGTAGAGATCAAGGGCCGATTTTGATTACAAAGAAGCAACAGCAAACAGGGTCTCACCGGGAAACTTTTTACCCGAAACACACCATTTAAATAACATGTGGAATAAATACTGTTGGAGCCACAACAACAATGTGGCAGAATTTTCAAACCAAAGTTCCACACGCAGAATAACAAACCTAAAATATTTTAAAAGGATGAAAGGGACTACCTTCAGCATCCCCAGTTCAAGAATAAAGCCAACTAGCATTGGGACTGCAGTAAAGATTCCAATCTGCACCAGAAATTGAGCATTAAGAACTGCATCCAATGCTGTGTTACCCAGCAAATTTGCTTGCCTTGAGATTTGCTGATCGAGTCCAGATAAAGCCTGAAAGATACAATAACAATTGTAATGATGATATTTCCCGTCTGGAGGATGTAATAAATGCGATACAACAAGCCCCAAAACCTCACACCTAAGCAATGAATTCTTTGACAAAAAGACATCCACATACTATTAAAGAAACATCTTTTTTTAATTAAGAAACAATATATATTAATATAAAATAAGATAATTACAGAGTTCGGCGAATGAGTAATCCAACCGAAACCAAAAACCCCCACCAAAACAACAATCAATCTTTACAACCCGCTAACCAATCTACAGTAATAAAAAACAAGGGGATATTCTTAAACCACTTAGTAATAGGTGGGGAGACTAGCCAGGATAAGAGTCAATCTACCACCTTTGGAGAAAAAAGCTTTCCTCCATCTCGATAATCTTTTATGAACCTTCTCAATCACGAGAATTCAAAAAGCTTCAGAAGATGGATTATTGCCCAAATTAGACATAGGCCAGTCACTGACCGTACAACCAAGAGTAGAGGCCAGGTTATTCAAACCGGACACCATTTCAAAGATCTCCAGGATTTTACAAGTATTCCTAACTACCTCCTCTCCTTCCAGAAAGAAAATAGTATCGTCAGCAAGCTAAAGATGAGTCACAGAAATTCTCCTCGAACCCCTTAATCAGGCCACAATCACTACCAACTCGGACCAAACTACTCTGCACATCAGCCACTATAATAAAGAGAGATGGGAAAAGAGGATCCTCCTAGAGTAAACCTATGCTTCCCCTGAACTTTCCCCTGGGACGCCCATTGACGATGATTAAAAAGTAGACTGAAATGAGACAACCTCTAATCCATTTCCTCCATCTATCCTCAAAGCCTTTCTTGGCTAAAACAAACTCTAGAAAGCCCCAATCAACATGATCATATATGCCTTTTCAAAATCAACCTTGAACACGTAACCTTCTTTCTTCTTATTGAAATATTCTCCCACGGCCTCATTGGCTGCTAATGTTGGATAATATTGTTTATGTATGCTACTTTTCTGGTATTTAAGGGTATTTTAGTATTTTTAACTTTCTTATCCATGTGTATAAATACCCCATGTACTATCTAAATTTTAATTGATCAATATAACTCTTTTAGTTTTCTAGTTGGTATCAAAGCCTAACCCTAACCCTAATCCTAATCTGCCACCCATCACTGCCACAGCCACCAGACAGCGCCGACCACTGCCACTCGCACCGGCCGCCGCCGCCACCTCCAGCCGCCGGAGCTATTTTTTTACTGTTTCCAGCTTTGTTTTTTCAAAGTGGTTGGGTTTTCCTAGGCTGTGTGCTGACCAAACCTAGGATTTTCTGTATTTTTTGGATTGTTGTGACTTAGACCACAGTTTGGTCACTCATTTGGTGACTTTTTCATGATATAGACTGTCGTGTTCAATCTTTCTTCATCTCTCCATCGGATTTTCTTGGTAATTTGTATTGCTTTCTTGGATTCGTGATGTCTGAATCTTCAAATGTCGTTGTTACGGCTGTTGCTAAGCCAGATCTGGCTTATCCTATGTCCGGTGGAAGAGTTACTAGTGTTCTTTTAAATGGACGAAATTTTGTTGCTTGGTCTCGATCGTTGAAGTTATTTCTTGATGGACGGGGAAAGAGTCTTTGGCTTCAAGGACGTGTTCCTCGCCCTAAAGATGACGATGCAAAGGAAACCCAGTGGGATGTTGATAACTGTTTGATATTGGGATGGATGTTTGGATCTATGGAGTCTTCGGTCTATAATATGTTTATGTATAATGAGACGGTTGTCGATTTGTGGAATGCTTTGACTGCCATGTATGCCCATTCAAGGAATGAGGCTCGATATTTTGAGTTGTATCAAGAGATTGCTAGTGCTAATCAGGAGAGACTTGGATTGAATGTTGCTCAATTTTTTAGATATTTACGTGTACGGTAGGATGAGATGGCTCAATACGAACCAGTCAGTGACTTTGGGACAATGGCTCATGTAGCAGTCAAGAGACTAGATCGTCATCACATATATATTTCTGATGGGGCTTAAGCCAGAATTTGAGTCATTTTGTACCCAAATCCTTAATTCCTCTCATGTACCATCCTTGCTTGAGACCTTTGCCATGGTTGATGGAGATGAGCGTCGACGTCTTATCTCGGTCCTGACTCCCATCCTTGCCACTGCTAGTAATAATGATCAGATGGCCCTTGGTGCTCAGGGTTTCTCTAGTTCTCGTCCTCTAGCTAGGAGGAAATTTTGTCATCATTGTGGGAACAATGGTCATATCAAGGATACTTGTTGAAAACTCCATCCTGAGTTGCGCGCTTAATTCCAGAAGAAGATTAATATACCTACTAGATCGGCAACGGTAGCTAATACTTCTGTAGCCACCAGTAATTTGGCCGAGTCATCTGTCCTCTCTCAAGTAGCAGCTTTACAGGCTCAGGTGTCTTGTCTTATATCTCAGCAGAATCCTACTATTGTTATTGCTCCTGTCTCTGATCCTCCTACCTCCACTGCCTCAGGTTCTCCTACTGCACTTCATATTTGTACTGAGTCACCTACATGGATTTTGGATTCGGGAGCAAATGATCATATGACTGGTGAGTTATCAGTTTTTTCTACACCATTGGAACCTGTTAAAGGTTCGGCACAGTTAGTTGATGGTTCTCGGACTGTTGTGAGCGGTAGAGAGACTGTACAACTGTCTCCTGAAATTACTCTTACTTATGTTTTTTATTTGCCTAAATTTGCTATGAACCTTTTATCTGTTAGTCGCCTAGCCAAAGCTCTAGATTGTGCTGTCATTTTTTTTGTTGATCGTTGTTTTTTGCAGGACCGTCGTACGAAGAGGATTTTTGGCAGGGGGTGTGAGCGGGATGGACTATACTACTTTGGCGATCCACCTCCCCTTCAACCACCAGATCCTATTATTCGAGTTGCCTCTTCTATTCTTTTTTATTTTTCTGTTTCCTTTTCTTTTAGAGACTTACATTTGTGGCATGCTCGTTTGGGACATGTCAATTTTCAATATCTTTGTTCGTTATTTCCTTTGTTGATTAATGCATGTAAACACTTTCAGTTTCATTGTGAAATTTTCGAGCTTTCGAAACATTGTCGTACGCCTTATATTTCTCGCATAAATAGATCTGTTGATGCGTTTGGTTTAACTCACTCTGATGTTTAGGGTTCATCTCATGTTATTGCTATGTCTGGACACCGATATTATGTCACATTTATTGATGACTTTTCTAGATGTACATGGGTTTATTTGCTTAGGAAAAAATCTGATGTCTCACATGTGCTTAAACAATTTTTACTATGATCAAAACCCAGTATCAAACTGTTGTTCGATCGATTCGTTCTGATAATGGGAGGGAGTATATTTCGGGTGATCTTGTCTCTCATCTTTCTAATCTTGGGATTCTTCAGCAGCTTACATGTCCATATACTCCTGAACAAAATGGCGTAGCTGAGCGTAAGAATTGCCATCTTATGGGCATTTCCCGTTGCCTTTTGAAGGGAATTTCTGTTCCTCAAATTTTTTGGGACATGTCTGTTCTCACCGCAACATATTTGATTAATAGAGTTCCTAGTCGAATCTTGGGCGGGCAAACTCCTTTAGGTCTTCATCTCGAAAAACCCTTTTTCCCTATTCCTTGTGTCTTTGGTTGTGTTTGCTTTGTTCAAAACAAAAGTCCTACTCGAACAAAGTTGGATGATGGGTCTATCCGTTGCGCATTTATGGGATACTCATCTCAATCCAAAGGGTATCGATGTTACGATCCCTCATCTAGACGGTTTATTTCTTCTTTGGATGTTACTTTTTGGGAGAATACCCCTTTCTTTTCTGGTTCCATTGGTGTTAGGACTGGAGTCCCATCTGTTGAAGATCTTCCTCGTCCTATCCCTATTCTTGACCCCCCTAATATAGATGCTCCCGTTGTTTCTCCTACTTCTTTGCCTCCCATTGCAGGTCCTCTTACCAAGGTGTATAGTTGTCGCTCTCATCTCCCTGTGTTGAACTCCTCTACGAACAAAGGTACTGATCCTCCTCCCTCTCAATGATATCCTTTGCGGGACCGTCGCCCCCTAATCGCCTCACTTTATCATGTTCTACTGACCACCCTATTGAGAATCATATTTCGTATAGTGTTTTGTCCAGTTCCTTTCAGGGATTTGTCAATCACATTAATTCTACTGCGATTCCACGATCTGTTGGGGAAGCAACACGAGACCCACGGTGGGTGACCGCTATGCAAGATGAGATGAAATCCTTGCAAGATAATCATATACTTGGGACTTGGTTTCTTTGTCTTAGGGGGAGAAAACGGTTGGATGTCGTTGGGTATTCAATCTTAAATATAATGTTGATGGAACTGTTAATCGGTACAAGGCACGTCTAGTCGCCAAAGGTTTTACTCAGATTCCCAGCAAGGATTTCAATGCAACCTTTGCTCCTGTTGCAAAACTCACTACTGTTCGTCTTATTATCTCTTTGGCTACTTCTCACTCTTGGCCCTTGCATCAGATGGATGTCAAGAATGTCTTCTTGAATGGTGATTTGGATGAGATTATTTATATGGATCCGCCTCCGGGTTTTCAGGCTGAGGGGGAGTATTCAGGGAAAGTATGTCGTCTACGAAAATCCTTGTATGGGTTGAAACAGTCTCCGCGGGTTTGGTTTGCTCGGTTTAGTGCAGTGGTGCTTGAGTTGGGATTTCTTAGATGTCACTCTGATCATACATGTTTTATCAGACGGAATTCATTAGGGCAATGTGTCATCCTCTCTGTGTATGTGGATGATATCATCTGACTGGTGATGACAATATCGGCATTACTAAGGTCAAGAAAGATCTTAGTTCAGCTTTTGATATCAAAGATTTGGGGGGGCTAAAGTATTTTTTGGGTATTGAGGTTGCTCGTTCCGAGATAGGTATCTCTCTCTTGCAGCGGAATTATGTTCTTGACCTGCTTGGTGATACTGGGATGTTGGGATGTAGACCTGCATTTACACCTATGGATCCGAATGTCAAACTTTCAGCTGAATCAGGTAACTATTAGCAAATCCGAGTATGTATCAAAGATTGGTTGGAAGACTTATTTATCTGACTAACACACGTCCCGATCTGACTTTTTCTGTTAGCCTTGTGAGCCAATTTATGCATGCTCCCCGTACTTCACATTTGGATGCAGTTTACCACATTTTGAGATACTTGAAGTCTTGTCCGGGCCTTGGTCTTTTATATTCCCCCAAAAACACATTTGATGTGTCTTGCTTTACTGATGTTGACTATGCTGGGTCAAAGTCAGATAGGAGATCTACATCTGGTATTTGTACTTTTTATGGTAATTATCTTCTCTTCTGGAAAAGCAAGAAGCAGTCTGTGGTTTCTCGGTCATCTGCCGAGGTAGAATACAGGGTAATGGCTCAAGGGACGTGTGAGGTTCTTTGGCTTCATTCTATTCTAGGGGAACTCAGTTTCTTGCCTGTTTACCTTCTACATTGTACTGTGACAATATGTCGACCTTAATTTTAGCTTCAGATTCTGTTCTTCATGAAAGAACCTAGCATATCGAGGTTGATATTCACTTTATTCGAGAGAAAGTTCGGTCTGGAGCTATCTCTCAAAGTTTGTTCCTTCATCTGAGCAAACTTCTGATGCTTTTACAAAACCTGTCGGTCCTACTCTTCTACAGTCAACTCTTCGCAAGCTAGGCATGATTGATATCTATGCGCTAGCTTGAGGGAGAGTGTTGGATAATATTGTTTATCTTTGCTACTTTTATGGTATTTAAGGGTATTTTAGTATTTTTAACTTTCTTATCCATGTGTATAAATACCCCATGTACTATCTAAATTTTAATTGATCAATATAACTATTTTAGCTTTCTAATGCCAAAACCACAACAAGAATCTGTCTCCCTTTCACAAAAGCTCCTCGGTTATCTGAAACTAACTCTCCCACTACTTCCTTCAATCTGTCCACCAGAATTTTGGAAATAAATTTGTACAAGCTAGTAATAAGACTAATGGGTTTAAAATCCTTAACCTTTAAGGAGTTGGCCTTCTTAGAAATGAGGCAAATATACGTTTCGTTGGTCCTTTTGTTCATGACATCATTTCTATAGAATTTCTCGCAAACTCCCATCAGGTCAGACTTGATCGTCTCCCAACAATCATGAATCAACGCTAAAGTAAAACCGTCAGCACCCGAGGACTTGTCCCTATTAAGATCGAAGACAGCCTTCTTGATTTCTCCCTCCTCAAAAGATCTCTCCAACCACGTACTGCTTTCTGAACATAAGGTATTCCATTGAATTCCTTCCAAAACAAGTCTAGCCCCTTGCTTTTTCCCCATAAAGTCTACTATAAAACTGCACAAGGGCATCCACAATGTCTGTCTCATTATCAACAAAAGATCCATCATTCAACTCCAGTTTAGTTATTAAACTCCTCTTCCTCCTACCATTGGCAATGCTATGGAAACTTTTGGTATTATTATTCCCCTCCGCAACTCACCGAACTCTGGACTTCTGACTCCAACTATTCTCCTCTCTGCGCGCTAATTCCTCCAAACGATTTTTAAGGTCGCTCCGCTCTCTACAGAGACTCTCATCACAACTACCATTAGTCTCCAAGGCATCTATCATCGCAATTCTGTCCATATAACTCTTCTTGGCCTCCCCGAGAATTCCAAAAGTCTCCTTATTCCACTTCTTGAGCTTGCCTTTCATTAACTCCAACTTTTTCATGAAGCGAAACCCCTCACAACCTTGAACCACATCTTTATTCCATTCCTCCTTAATAAATCTGCTAAAATCATGATGGGTCAGCCACATATTCTCAAATCTGAATGGAACCGGACCCCAGTTAAACGGCTTGGTATCAAGGATAAGGGGCCAATGATCTGATATAAGTCTTGGGCCAATCGATATTCTTACGTTAGGATGTCTGGCCTCCCACCTCCTAGTACAGAGAAATCTATCCAATTTTGAGCACACTGGATCCTCCCGCAAGTTCAACCATGTGTTAAACCCGTTAATCCACGCTGGGTCCCCTAGATCCCATTCTTGAATGAGCTTATTGAAGATTCTCTTACTTCTAGTGACATTACAGAAGGCATTTTCGCAGAAGCAAACCTGGTGACGTTAAAATCACCACCAATACACCACTCCTCCCCGCAAAAACCTAAGAGAGCCGATATCTCCTCCCAAAAAGAGCTTCTGACGCTGTATCTAGTAGGACCATAAGCCTCGGACAACCACCACTCAAGATCATCCTCTTGTTTAATGCAAACAAATACAAAAAAATTTCCCACAAGTGAGTCTACAATCCTGACAACTCTTTCATCCCACATTAAGATGATACCTCCCGAGTACCCAATCAAAAGAAGGACCAACCAATCCACTTGTCAATACCTCCCGATAGAGCCTATGAACCGGCGATCCACAGATTCCAACTTGGATTCCTGAAGAATAACTATATCAGGATCCTCTTTTCAAATAAAACTTTCCACCATTCTCCTCTTATCCTCCCCCTGTAAACCTCTCACATTCCAAGAGCAAATCTTCATAAAGAAACAAAGCACCCCAAAACAGCCTCAAAACAATGCCTCACTAACCACCATGCGAGGGTGAAGGCTGAGAGCCTTCCTTCCCCGCCAACTCGTTGCCTGCTTCCTCCGAATCCGTAAACACCAACTGAATATTCAAATTTTGCAACACTTCCCATAGATCTTCCGCATTTGAAACAAAAATCTTTTCTTTAGCCATAGTAGCCAGCCTTTCCTTGTGAACCGATACGCTAGGGAAATCCACCAAACCAGCAGCCACGGGACCTATGGTCAGAATTGGGGCATTAACTGTATTCACAACATTACCTAGTTCAAAAACAGTCTCAACAGGAACAAAAGCGTGAGAAAGAACAGGAGCAGAAGAGTCCCCCCCCCCCCCAACATCTAGAGTATGCAGTAACCAGTCTTTAAATGACTAGAAGAGCGACCATACATACCAGACGCTGTGTTAAAGAAACATCTTATTAGAAAAGTTATTATTAAATAAACACAAGTTTCACATGGGAGGTCATATATCTACTGGAAAAAATTCTCTACATATTAAAAAATATCATTTATCAACCATAGAAGAAAAAAGGAGAGAATTTGATATCATCATCAACAATTTATGATTATGCAAGCTCATAATGAACGAATAGAAAGTTTAAAATGTTACTCTACCAGGTACACTCTTCCATATAAGAAAATGTAAACTACAAGGACAGTCATCTGCATCAAAAGTAAAATCTCGTTAAGGCTTGAATGTTAGGACAGTTAATAATTTTAATTAATTTAAATTTCCAAGAAAAATGGGCATAAAAAGTGAACAAACCATAGTACAAGCATAGTAACCAACAGTCGTGAAGTAAAACGAGAGCATTCTAAAGAAATCAAAAAGCTGTCCAAGCCTGTACACATCCCTGCTAAGGACTTGCTCTCCATTTCCACCAGCAACTTTTCCTTCAAATAGGGCAATCTGATTCAACCCAACATCTCTTCCTTTACCAACCTTCATAAAGACATAGAGATCATCATCAAACCACAACGAAACTAAAAAAAGAACAGAAACAGACAATAAATTAATGATCATCAACCTGAATATACTCGTGATGTGTAATATTACCCTGCCTTAATGTCGAGTTGAAACCTGCGAACCCCCAAAAAGAATAAGAGATTCACGGAATCAGTTGCAACAAACACTAACACAGTCATACAAATGATAAGACCTAAACAGCATTGTACACTCGTAGATGTGAACAGTGACATGCAGCACATCACCAAGTACTCTTACTTTATCAATAGAAGTATGCGACATTACTATCTCATGGGGAAAAATTACAGACATTGGGATAGGTGAAGAAAGAAGGTTTTCGGTTTCATCTGGTAGTGCTTTCTTCTAAAGTACTAAAGAAAAAAATAGTAATAACTTTAGAAAGGTGATCAAATGTTCGGATAAGCTAACAAGAATAGAAAGAATTCTGCTAATTTCAAGCATGTAAGAAAAATAAAGGAAATGAATTCACATTCAACAAATACCTTTTCAACCAACTTTAAGTCCATAAAAACCTTTTCTGACTTACCACCATGCCAATAAAATAATCCAAATCAAAGAAGATGAGGAATCAAGAATGCAATGGAGCTAGGAAACAAAAATTTGCATCATTCATGCTTTACCTGCATAAATATCCTCACTGATGTTGATAACACGCGATGCCTTACTAATGCCACCTCGAGTTATGTGAAAAACTCGATCAAAGATATCGGGATGACCATAGTGCATCCGAACTCTGTAAAGTTTCCATTGAAAAGTAAATCAGTAAACCCTAAGCAAACTATTATTTACCATATGGCGTCACCAAACGAGTGGCAGATTTTGACGGAGTCTCGTTCATTAAAAACATCATTTTACGGGAAATACTAACTAAAACGAAAGTAAAAAAATAGTTAATCTTTTACAAATAAGGAAAAAAATTTAAGATGAGGTCAAAGAGAGGAATCCACTTTCAATCTTCATTTACCTCTTCTTTCACACAAAGTTAACTATCTATTTACTGATGCACTTGAAGCTTCATACTTAATAAGGAATCCTCATTGTGTATCAGTTTACAATGCTATTACAATTTGAATTGAAAAAAGAAAAAAGGGAAACCCGTAAAACAGTTTTAAAGAGTACGCCCATCTAGAAGCAAATACTGAGTAAAATTCAATAAATCACCATTTAAAAAGTTGGATGCAAGTTCTGATCTACTCACTTGAGAGGACTTGCTAAAACACGTTGCCCCAAGGTCACAAAGCTGGTTTCTTGATTGGACATGAACCACGCTAATGAAGAGACACTGCAATGGTGCATTTAGAAGACAATGGGTAAGATGTATCATTAGAGCAAAACAGTGGCCACAACCATTATAACAGAAATAGCTAAATGTACCTTCCAGTGAATACATGCTCTCGTACACCTAAGATTGTTGGAGGTCGAAGCCCATGATTTCCATGAAATTCCCCAAGAAGATTTCTTATTTTCATAGCCTCCTCAAGGTAGTTGTCCTGTGCAGCAAAAGAAATTAATTACACTTTACTCCAGGTAAAATAAATTTTTAGTCCTCCAGGTTTACTCTAATTCATAATTCAGTCCTTGTAAGTGTGATTTTCCAAATCAACTCCTTGAATAAATTCAAAACATTGCAATCGGGTCCTTCTCCTAGCCTCAATCTTTGATATTTTTATGTCGATGATCTAGCAATCGAAGTAGACTTAGTTTATAATTTCCTCAATCAGTTGCATCTATTATTAGCATATTATATTTCAACTATTATGTTGCATTACCATTATTCTCATCATAATAGACTAAATATAGTTTTTTTCTATTGTTAATTAGACTAAAACGTTACCGTTCTCGGTGACTGTTAACCTTTACAAGGGGTTTTAACATCAGAAAACTACTTAGTAGTTTAAATATGAGTAATTTACCCATAATAATTGACAAGCAGACTTGAAGGATATGAGTCAAACTAAGTCATATTACTTTAAAGAGAGTTCCGTAGCGGTGCTTAAGAAAGTACAAAAATGGATGAGGCTAAGCAAATCTAATTTCATACACCACCTAAATCCAAATTTCCAAAATCATAAGACAAGAAACAAAGAGAACTTACAACCTTCTCAAACATAACTGCTAATATTCAAACACATCAATGAACTTGATTTAAACTAGGAAAGCTTTATAATCCAACTTCATACTAATCTAAAACCTCCATACTAAAATAAGATCTATAAAGCTCCAAAGAGCAGCTCTTCTTATTATTTTTATTTATGGGAAACAGAAAAATTATATTAAATGAAAAGGAGAGTACAAGAACAGATTTCGGAGGATCAGCAAGACACCAAAAACTGAAATTAAAAACGAGAACAAAGCATATCACAACGAATTTCAACCATAATAGATTCCAATTGACAAAAATAAAAAAAGAACACCAAGGGATATCTTTAAAAAATTTGACTTTGACGACCAAGAGGAAGCCAATAAAATAACTTTCGTCCACAAAACTGACTCATCAGCGAACGATTCTTCAAAATTCTTCCATTTCTCTCAAGCCCCAGAGCCCAAAAAACTGCAAAGACCGCATGAAACCATGGAATGTTTTTCTTTACCAGAGAGCTCCACTTGAAGACTTAGAGGGGATACTTTCTACACCCTTCTCTGCAATATTCTTAACAGATCAAAATTACCATCACTTGTTGAACTAATGGCTTCAGTAACTCCACAGTGATATACTGTGTGCACTTTCCATCAAAGACGAGCTACGAACTCATCAATCACCAGGGCTACTCAACTTTCTTAAGAGAAACCATTTACAAATTATTTTATATGGTTATTATGATCGAACAAATTACCAGGCTCAGGTTCGTTTATCAAGGTAAGGTTTTAAAATTGATGATAATTAGGACCTACTCTCTCTTATGAAAAGGAAGGTTGATGTACACTCACAGCTTCAAAGTGCCAAAAAGGGCAATTATGAGTGTTAGAAGGTAAAAAAGAGAAAATAATTGGACACTCTGTCTTCGTACCAGAGTTTGAATCCCTACGGTTCCAATTACTTACTATTTAATTGAAGATTATTACAAAAAAAAAAAGAGAACGTAAAAAAGAGGAGAATATTATACAGATCATCGCAAAAAAATGACAAACCAACTTTTGAATTTATAAGCACTAAAGGAGAGGACGCCCTTTCATAAATACAAAGTATTGATCAAAGCAATTAGAAATTTTACAATAAGCGAACTTTGCCATACTTTATTATTTTTTATAGTGTGATGAACTGATAAAAAAAGATATACAACACAAAGATAATATGTTTACAACAAAAATTTCCTTTGTTTCTTTCTCAGTACAGAATACAATGGCACAGACATCTAAAAATTCAATCCAGCATTCCCCACAAGTGAATTCTTGTCAAGCCATCATGTCAAGAAGAAAAGAATAATTCACACTAATGCCCATGATATTTGTTCCATCTCAACAAGTACAATTCATGAACATAAAACATTCCAGAAGCCCAGTGTTTATCCACTTACATTTGATGGAAACAACCTTAATAAATAAATCATACACAAAACAAACTAGATATACCTGAGATAGATACATACATACCTGATTCATGTCGATTGTTTGAACAGCCTCTCCACGTGTAAAGACTATAGCATGATTTTGGTTTTCAGGCTTCCCTTCTCCAAGCTTCGGATCACCAGGAAGTTTAATGGAATATATTTCCTATATGTTGGTCAGGAATAGATCAAGCCATTTTCACACAAATGCTTAGTTGATACAAATGTAGCTTACAACTTCCACACAGGATGTCCATTTTCGAACTAGACTTATTAAGTTATTCGGATTCAGATGGATTTTGAATTAAATTTTAAATTGTGAACAAGCATAATGTTCAGAATAATTTGTAAAACTTATAGTTTTAGCACCCTTCCTAAGTTAGATTTTTTTCATCCTATCTGATTTTTGTACCTAGTTCTGTAAAATAATACAACCTTTATTGATGAAAAGAACAATACTCTATACAGCACTGTAATATTAGATCAAATCATCAGCAATTACACTCAAACAGACCGACTGCTGGCAATTCAAGATAGAATCATCTTTTACTCAGTAAGGAACACATGTCATAAAGTGCACAAGTATCAGAAACCCATTCTTTTTTCAGTATCAGAACCCATTCTTAGCAACATGCTGCCCAGAAAGTACACAACCAACCTGATCTTTTCCATGTACGTCAGCTTTAACAAGCTTTGAATAAAATTCCTTCAAAATCTTTCCATCAGTTGCACCAGTCTCTTCTACATGGATGAAAGCAACTCGAAGTGCCTCATTCCTTTCAGCAAGAAAATATTTTAAATAAATTATCATGTTCTTCTTATAGAAGCACAAAGGTATAAATGGAAAATGACCCTTTTTCGTAATGAAATTTCATTAAAAGAAATGAAAAAAAGGACAAATAGAAGGATGAGAAAACAGTGAAATTTCATTGTACACTGTTCTTCATAAATGTTGTGCAGATTTGCAAATCACAGACAGACGCACACAAAACCATTATGTCGCAATGAAAAACCTAGCAGCCACACCACTTGCCTCCCAACAACATGGATACCAAACACCCGCACTGAAATAATTAGACTTTCTACCGAACTGATTCTAGAAGTAATTACCATATCATTCACTACAATAAGAAAATACGCCAACCAAATAAGAAAATCAAACAATTCACAAACTAATATACACCTCTGCAACAAAAGAGAGATATCAGCAGCCTCTGGTGCCTTTCTTTGCTTTTGTTGTCCATAAATTTGGCAAGACACCACATAAGTAAACTTCAAGTCTGCTTGTGCCCGTGATTCTGGAGACAACTCAAAACCTTGACTTGTGGGGAAGCTGGTTTGACCATAGCTATCCCCTAAAAATAAACAGTAGAACAAAAGATTAGAAGTACGATACAATAAGAACATCACTGAGTAATTACGGTATCAAATAACTTACCTCCAAGTGATCTCCTTTCCAAAAAACTCTGTAGCATTAAAGCTCTTCTATAGTACATCATACCACGCACTATTACAACAAGAGTGAATGTCATCAGAGAGAACGAAATTAGAAACATCCACAGACAACCAAACAAATGAATTTTTTTCTTTCTTTTTTTTTTTATGAAAACCAGACAAACGTAGGCATCATTCTAAATGCAAATAAGTTTCTAAAAACATGCACAGAAACGGAGTTCAGAATGAAGTCTTACCAGTCCTAGCTAAAGTCTGTCCCCGGTAAGAAACCCAAAACCGAAGCTCCAAAGAATCACTTGAACTGTCTTGAAGCTCCGCCTCTCCAGTAGATTCACCTCGACCAATTCGTTCCAAGAAGTTATCCCATTCATCTATAGTAGAAGACAACCTTTGTTCAGTGGTTGTGTAAGGAAAGTGGTAAATAGAAATGAAACAATTTTTTCTCAGTAAAGTTTAGTTCCTTAGTAAAACGGCAGTGAAGTACAATGTGCTTGGTAAAAAGCAGTAAAAATAAGTACAAACAATGTCCACTTCGCAGAACAAAAAACAATACCGGATGATCTTATACAAAACCGAAGTGATTTATAGCAATTAGAAAAAAAAAAGTTCAAATTATTATTCTTACTTCTATTAAAAAAAAAATTGTTTTCTTAAACAACAATTTTCAAATTCTTACAAGGACAAAACCATGTCCTACCAAAACAGTACATTAGTACCCAGACACTTTAGGGGCATTAAAGACCTGTTCATTCCCCCACCTTCCATAAGCAAGAAAACAAGCAAGGGTCAGATCTAAGCTTCAGGAACAACCAAATTTCACAGCTTACCTTCCAACTATATATGAGATAGACATCTTAATTTTCTTAAGCACAGCGCACTGAACTTCAAACCAATTCAACAAACATTTCTATATTACGGTTGCAAAAGTGGAGCTGACTATATTAAGAAAATCCTATTTATGCATGCTCATGTTGCATCTATTGACAGTGTTAATCCTCAGCATCCATTATCAAAAGAATAAACTAGTGGCTGAGTTGGTCAACAAGAATGGAAGTTGATTCTAGAGGTGCTCAAATATCTTGTGCACTGTTTGATGAATCAGAAACACAATTGATACTCCAGTGAAACAACTAGAGAAGTTATGCCTAAAAAACGATCATCAATGTCTGTACATGACAATGATGTAAAATACTACTGATCAAAGCCGATGAACATATACTAATGGAATTATATGCTATGAAAAGAAAACAGTACTGCCACATTTGTTCAAGAAGTTTGATAATCTAAGCAAGATAGCTTGGGGTTGGACCCTGAGTTATCTTTTCCGATGCCTTTGGAAGAGGAGGAATGAGAGGGTCTCTAATGACATGAATCATTGACGGTTGCTCTTATTTTCAGACTCTTTATCAACTTTGCTTTGTGGATTGATGATTCTTATAGCATAATATTACTGGCCTACATATCAATATGTGACTTCACTTTTCTTTTACTTTCTCAATAATTGGCTATTGTATAGTACCTATCAATTTAAATTCTCACTTTTGTTTCCTTTCGCATATGATCAGAAAAGGTGGGGTGTATAGGTCCATAAAACAAAGAAGACAATACCAAAAAGAAAAAAAAACTTTACAAACAGAAACCGAAAGAAAAAGAAAAAAGACGCAACCATTCTCTCAGAGAATCAGAAATGGATCTTTGGGCTAAAAGTATTCACCTAGTTCCATAATGATGACATAAAAATCATAAAGATCTATTGATCAAGAGTTCCTTTTGTGCCACAGATACCAAAAAAGTTATAGGTCAATGTATAAAATTACATCTTTAGCGATCCGGAGAAAATTCTAAGAGTGATGACACACTACATAACTACAACAAAGCAATGGGAGATACCTGGAAAAATTTTCTGAAGATAGAAAAGAATGGATATGCCATCTTCATTTTCCATCCGCAATTCAGAAGAACTATAAAGAACTGTTTCACTGTAGTATGGCGTGAAGACGCTGTTCAACAGAACACACTTTTTATGTTAGACAAAACAAAGGAATATCACTGCTTTGACTAATGATTGCGCATACCTGAATGGCATCATCTCACTAACTGGCTTTGCCAAAGGCATGTCCATGAACAATGAATTCGTAAAAAACTCCAACCTTCTTCTTGCTTCAAGATTTTTTGGGATATTAGTTGCAGAGTCTTTTACTGTAAGAAGCAGGTGCAAACGCTTCACTAGCTCTTTCTGTCCAAAAAAGGAGCAACTCTTGAGATTAATGCCGACTAAAAATAAATTACATGTCCTCTTTTCTTGTTTCTGATTTCTAAGAGATGCTTACAATTTCAGGATCCTTGGGCCACTCTATCCTTGAAAACAACCGACCTTCATTTCTTGCCCTTAACAAAATATTCCATGTGTCAAGCTGCTCCCTGGAGCAACAGATTATGAAAAGAGATTGTGAATTTCAACAAAGCTCTCCTGCCAGTTTTAATAAAATGTAACCATGCATAGCGACTCATACCTTAAATCCAATGAAAGGAAGTCATGTGTAACAACCTCATAGAGCTCATATACAGCTTTAGCAGCACCTTTTGCAAGCTCAGGAGATTCATTCCTAGTCTGAATAAACCATTATCAATATGAAATTAGAGAAAATAATAACAGGTTCAAAAAAAATACCAACAATAACCAAATGTCCAAGAACTGCAATGAATGTATGTAAACATGCAATAGAAGCAAAAAACGCTACAAAATAATAATAGTCGGAGTATCTACTGACAAACTTTGACATTGTTTGCCAAATCTAGTTTCTCTCTTTTTTTTCCTATTGTAGAAACAAACTAAACTAAATTACAGCACAAAGCAAATAATAACAACTTTTGACATTATCTTACACATTTAACGTTTTAGGCAAAGATAAAAAAAACAAAGCAGGAGAACATACCAGAAGCCCTGTAAGTGCTGTAAATCTTGATAAGACCAGTGGGAGCTTCTTAAGAGCCAGTGTTATTACAAGGGAACCCTCCAGAATACTGTTGTTGATTTCGCGGAAAATCTTCTCTACCCTACCATGAGAATTTTAGCAGAAATACACTCAAAACTCAAGAAGCAGACTAAACACAATAAGAAAATATGCTTCAAATTTTTTTGATAAGCAACAAAAAATGAATATTGATGTAAACGATAATTACAAAAGGAAGGTTTGGTGGACATACAATCGAACAAAACTCCAAAGTCAAGAAAATTTGCTTAAAGTTAAAGAAAAATATGCTTCTGGCATTGCTCTTTAGAGGATTATACGACTCCTTTGGCATAAATTCGTAAACTTTGTCGTATCCCTTCCATCATCGATAAAGAGCTTGGAACCTTGATAGCTCTGGGGTTTTCTCTTGCAAATCTTTCTTCTAGCCCTTGCTAAATATTTTGAACCCTTATGTTTCTTTTCCATATAAATTTATCCAAAAATGTTTTGTTCCTTCCGAGGTGAAGATGTTTTTACGACGGTTAAATTTTGAACTTCAAAGCAGGAATCTACTAATGTATTTATTGCCATCTTAATCTTCAATGTGCAAGAATGGTGGACACTTGCATCCATTTGTTTTTCTATTGTTCACTGGCGGAGTCACTTTGGGTAAAATTGATAAACATTTATGACATCTTGTGGGTGCTTCTCGACTTTGCTTTCTCTGGAGCTTCTCAAAAATGAAGTTGGCTTAACAAAGATCTGTAGTTATTGCTCTATGTTGGGTTGTATGGTTGGAACTTGATAAGGTAACTTTTGATGATAAGTGCAGGTTGTTAAAGTGTTTTAAGGATGTACCTATATTTTTCATTTTGTGAAGTTGGATTGATATTTGTTTGTTTCTCCTTCAAATTGTGAAGACAAACAGGCACGTGAAATAAGCTATACAACAGTCTTTTGGTCGCTCAAAACAACCATGTTTTGAGCTCTAAAACTGAAAAAATATGTGTTCTACATGGAAGGTTTAAAAGGAAACTTATTAAATAGTTTAGGCAGCGAATTGCAACTTTTAAAAGTTTTGGATTTGAAGTGAGTTGCTGATAGTTTGAGGGTGAAAAATGTGTTAAAAACCCTTTTAAGTAATTAATGAGTTATTAGTTTCCTATCAAAAAGAAAAAGAAGGAATCAAATTGAGATGAAAGATCTTTAAAACCAACAAACAAACGCATAAACAAACTAATACCAGAGTCTTCCTTCCCCGTCGACCAGGGAAAACAAAATTTTTTCAACACCATAGTAACATTCTTGAACTGCATATGCCATATACTCATCCCGACATATTCTATTCCATAAATCTGCCTGTGTATCTTGACAATCCAATGCTAAATCAACCGCCAACAAAATCTGACAGACAAATTTGATACGGCATTAGAGTAACTACTCTAAATTTTTCAGAAGTACTACTTTGAAGTAACTTATATGTTGAACCTTGCTGCTTAGAAGGAACAAAGGCCATTGAACTAATCTGAGACTTCCTGTGTTGCTCGGCATTGCCAGCATGTCCATTTCCCTGATATAACAAAACCAGAAATTGTAAGTGGGATTCGGTAAGACTGTAACTTCAAACCATAGAACAGAACACAGAAGACTAAACAGAAAAATTTTAGATACAATTACAGCTTTCCTCTTCTTCCACGTTGTGTCTCTATGGCCTACCTATTACTAATGTAGTCTTCTTCCCGCAAGCTTTTAATAATCTCATTCCAAAATGGAGAAAATAGGGCCGCATATGTCTTGTTCATATCCTGTGAATCCTGCAAAACCAAACATGCAACCTCTCATAAGTATGTGTCAAGCAAACATGCCAGATGTTAAATCTGTTTGATCTTGGAGAACACAGCCGATACCCCTTAGGACGTAAGACTGGACAAACATGTCATATATTAAATATGATAGGAGTACAATTTCTAACAATAAATATCAGTGCCAAAAACACAGTTTACAAAGGAAGATATTCAAATACAATTATCAGCATATCAATACTCTACTGGAAGTTTGAGTGCCTGACTTTATGGCGTTCAAAGATAAGCAAGCTGAAGATCAATACAAGAAATTTCGAACCTAACTAAATCACAATCTAGGCAGATATTGAACAGGGATCCCATTTAGATCTATATGAAAAGGGATCCATTTAAAATACTAGTTAAAAATGAAAATACATCAGAGACGCACCTGAAGTGCTTGTCTGTTGAACGGCAACCTGTAAAGCATGTTGAAAGATAACTGAATTATGAGGGAAGAAGAAATGAAGTGTATGTTTGGTAAGGGACATATAAGAATAGATCTCAAGCCACAAAAAACTACTTCACAGATGATAATGTGATTGTGATGCACAGTAATAATTGAACACCCCATCCTCCTCCTCCGCACCCCCCTCCTTCCCACTCTAGACTCATTATTATTGATTATCAGAATGTACTTATAAAATTAAAGATATGTGTGCTAATAAATTAAATGACATTAAAATTATCAAATTTTACTTCAAATTAAACATCTGAAGTAAATAAGAGGAAGGGGTCAAGGGGCAATTGACCTCCAAGTAAATAGTATTTGACAAATCCATTTTCGTTCCAGGAATCCCATTCACCTCCAAGTCTCAATCAATCTCATTTCCAGTCATAGAAGTCATATTTCAATTAAAGGATGAGACCAACAATTTATTCTTATTCTAAATGCATATTTTCTATAAGAAACAAAATCTGTATTAAAAATAAAATAATTACAAGCAGCGGTTTGGAGGATAAGAAATCATGACCAAACACCAAAAAAGACTGAATTAGTCTATACAAGTAGCTGCCTAGTCGCTATTGATAAAAAACAAAGGGTAATCCTTATAAACCCTAGTATTAGAAACCCAAAAAGAAGTATGAAAAACAAATATTGTCTCACAAAGAATCAACTACCTCAAAAGTCTTCAAAAATCCTCTTGTTACTGTTCAACCATATACTTCACTAGAAAAATCCCGTTAAAAAGAGCCTCTACACTCTCCTGAGTCTTATTTAGATATTGAACCTTTTCAGAAGTTTCTAAAACAGAAAAGATAAAGAAAAACTCCACCTTTTTGTTTGTGAAGAGACGAGATTCTTTACAAATGCTTCTGGAAAGCTTTCAAAACGTTTATGAACCATTTCAAGTGAACGTATCTGCCATGAAATAATCACAAGGAATTAACAACCTATTTATGATGAACGAAAAGACGAAAAATAAAGCTGTTGGGCTTATGTTAGATCCTGAACATAGATGCAAGAATGAGGGAAGAAAAGGGAGGTGGAAGAATCTCTGTGTTGTATATTTTTCAACAGATACAAGACAACTCAAAACTCATATAGAGAGTTGGCCTCTAGGTATTAGGAATAAAACTATCCTTCATTTGCTGGATGCTAGAGGAACTATATTGAAGAGGATATTAATACCTCTCCCAAACGAGCACGCGCGCCCTTTACGCCACCAAGAATGGCTGACAAGATAGTGTACCATATGTATATGTCCATGAGATAGAGCTGGAAAACACTAAATATTAGAATGAGAAATTGAAATTAACATGATAAGTATATTTATGTACAAAAGGATCTCCCAGCACAAGGTAACAAAATCTGTATTTCCAAATGCAAGGATAAGTTTGAAATAGAGTAGACAACAGAAATACTCACAGCCACAACAGGCGCCCACAGGCTAGCTATAGTGAGAGCATTATTATTGTCTGCAAAATTGAAAATACAAATTAATTCTTTTTTACAAGAAAATGTAATTTGTGGGAGCATTTAAGATTTTCAAAGAAAAGAACATAGAGTACTACTAATCTATCAAAGCAAATGAAACACCCAAAGCAACCCAATTACTCTATATAAGAATCATTTTAATCAGAAAGAGTACATATTTGCATATCTTAGTGAAACTTTAATGACAATATCCGAAAGGGGAACCAAATAGAAAATCTCTCAGGGTAACAATCTTAAAAAAAATTCACATTTCTCTCCATGCAAATGTCCTTAAAAGAGTCACCAAGCATAAGACCACAAGGATTTCCTTCTATTGCTGAAACCATTCCCCAGATCAATTGTTAAACAAAGAATCAGATTGCCGAGTAGCCAGCCAAGCTAATTCAAGTAAAAGAATCTGTGTAACCCGTTGAACAAAGGTGATCTACATCTTCTCATGCCCTACTGTATGACACGTGTATCTTGTCCAAAGTAAACTTCAAACTTCAAAGGACCCATCAATTCAATGTTAAATGAGGAATGCAAACATATTGAAGAGGAGGGAAGGTATAAAAAGGAAATCAGCGGAGAATATGAAATTTGAAGTATGTCTAATAATATTGTACAAGTAAATGATACTACCAAACTTACTTTTTGAAACCAAATCATGCCATGAGTATCTAAGAGATGAAAGACCGACAATTATCCTTGTCGGTTCAACAAGTGGTCTAATCTGCAATACAGACAACAATTTACTTAAATAGTTGATTGATAACCCATACCATATGATGTGGATACTATTTGAAAATCTAATCAAAAAATTGAATGATTCCAGAGAAAACTGCAAATTTTTATTAAAGATGAAAATAGGAAATGACTGCACTTATTTGACCAAAGAGAAGAGAGTAAAGACTTGCCTGGAGAAAATAAGTAAACACGAATTTGCTAATGAAGATCACTAACCAATAGAGCACATACCTGACATGGTCAAAACACAGATTTATAAAAAAATTAAGAAAATAACACAATTCTAAAAGAGCCCTGTAGGATAAAGCCGCACCTTTGCAGTTCAGACAGAATAAAACTCTTAGACATCTAGCAGTTGAGTTATTTTGTTCACAAATAATCAATTGAGATCTTATGGTGTTTCCTATACAAAAAGCCTAATCTACACAAAGGCAAGCAGAGTACCTGCACTTTTTTTATAAGAAACATAAATATTATTTATATAAAAAATTAAGAATGTACAAAGAAGGTTCAGAGGAAAAAAATCCTAAACAAACACCAAAAGATTATAGTTAGTCTACACAAGCAGCCATACAATTACCACTGAGCATAAAGGAACATCCTTAAAAGTCTTAGTGTTGACTGCCCAAAAAGAAGTGAATAACTGTATTTTCTCCCAAACTGTATGAATATCCTCATAAGTTTTTTCAAAAATTATTTTGTTCCCCTCTAGTCAAATGTACCAAAAATTGCGAGCGTGCCGAAACACAAGAGTGTTTTAAGCTTCCTGTGGATTTTCAGCTGGAGAACCTCACCCCACAACCCTCCACGTGTTCCTGAGGAACCCGACTGAAACTAATCTGCATTCAGACCACAGAACATGCGCAAAAGAGCAACATATGAAGAGATGGTCCAAACTCTATCCAAAATTACCACACAACACACATCTCAAAGGAGACATCCGCCATCGTGTGCCAAATCCTTTCTTCTCTATAACCATATTGATGAAACCCCAACCCACATTGTCAAAAGCTTTTTCAAAATCTATTTTGAACACATAACCTTCTTTTTTATTTGCCACATACTCCCCGACCATCTCATTTACCACTAAAACCACATCGCCAATGTGTTCCTTGAGTCTATTCGCCAAGATTTTGGAGATAATCTTGTAGAGGCTGGTGATGAGACTAATAGGCCTATAATCCTTGATTTTTAGAGAGTTGGACGTCTTGAGGATAAGGCTAATATAAGTCTCGTTTGTTTTGGCGTATATGATGCCGGAATAAAAGAACTCCTCCAAGACCCGACAAAAGATCATCTTTTTTCAAGTCTCAACAAGCATGGAATAATCCAAACAAGAAACCATCAACCTAGCGCCTTATCTTTACTTATTTCATCCACCGCTCGTTTAGTTTCTTCCTCTTCAAATCGTCTCTCTAACCAAGCGTTGCTCATCCCATTCAAGGCTTCCAACTGATTCCTTCCATGCGAGGTCTATGTCCCTCAGATTTGGAGAAAAAGGGAATTATAGAAGTTTATGATCGCAATGGCAATATCATCCTCCTTTTCCACAATTATCCTCCCATCCTTTTCTAGTTTAGTAATGGAACTCCTTTTCTTCCTTCCGTTTGCCACACATAGGAAAAGTTTGGAATTTGTGTCTCCATTTCAAGACCAATTGATCCTAGACTTTTGTCTCCAACTTCTTTCTTCTTTAAGATGGATATCCTCCAATTGAAATTTAATCTCTTTACGCTCTCTTCTAAGGTTTTGGTCAATCCCTCCATTTATTCCACACTATCTATTTCCGCAATCCAATCTTTGCATCGTATTTTTAGGGTTTCCAGGTTACCAAAAACCTCTCTATTCCACTCTTTCAGCTTATTCTTCAAAGCTTCCAAGCGCTTCATAAATTTGAAGCCTTCCCAATCGCTGCCTGACCACGAAGTCCAACTTTCCTTGACCAAGTCCTTGAAATCTGGATGAGTCAACCACATATCCTCGAATTGGAAAAGGCTTGGACCTCAATTAAAAGGGTTTGTCTTGAGGATGATTAGCCAGTGATCAGAAGTCATTCTTAGGGCTACCAAAACTCTAGCTGTCGTGAAACGCTCATCCCATGATTTAGAAGATAAGAATCTGTCTATCCGCGTATAAACTGCGTCTTCTCAAAGATTAGACAATGTGATCCGGCAACTATTCCAAGTCGGCTCACCCAAATTGCACTCCTGATTGAACTTATTAAAATTTCCTCCCACTAACCAATCACGATCACATAACACCGAGAGTGCATACAACTCCTTCCAAAATGGAACTCTGATTCTGTACTTGTTTGGTCCATACACCCCAGTGAACCACCAAGCCTTGTCTTCACCCGTCTTAATCTGCACGAAGTAATCCACCCTTTAACAGTTCTCTTGCCCCACATGACAATGATGCAATCTGAATAGCCAACCGATGGAAGCGCAACCCAGCCAATTCTCTTGGAGTTCCAAATGGAGCCAACGATGATCCTATCAACCCAGTCCATCTTCGATTCCTGTAGAACTACTAAGTCCGGATCTTCTTTCCTAAGGAAAGATTTGACCAGCCTCCTTTTACTCTTCCCTCTAAGACCTCTAACATTCAACGAGCAAATCTTTATGATAAAAGATAAAACAGCCGGCAAAAGTCTGGGTTCTGAGTCCCCGAGAGACTAAGTTGAAATTGCTTCCTCCTCGGCCTTGTTCTTGGAAGCAGGCCTCTTCCCCTCTTCAAAAACTAGCTGTATATTAAGCAACTCCAGCATCACTTTATGCTCTATTGCACTAGAAAACAAGTTTTGCACATCGTCTTGTGCATTTCTCCATTGTTGTCTTTGAAGGTTCAAGAGAGAGAACGGGAGTGCCATTTTGCTGAGAATCAGAATTTACAACAGTACAAGGGGAAGAAGAAGGGGGGTGAGCTAAAAAATCCCTTTCTTCTGAAGCTAAAGATGAAGGAACAAAAGTAATGGAAGTGGAAGGAATTGGGTTCGAAAAACCTGATTTATGTACAGTTGGTTTAAAGTTTCCCGTAAGAGCTTTACTCATGGTGTGATCAACCATACCGTCACTGGCTGACTCCTTTTCCATCACATTTCCTTTTACTTCAAAATCGCTGGATGTTTCCTCTAGATTGTTCTTGAACAACTTCTCTATCATTGATGAATTAATGTGTTTCTCCCCAGAGTCCGCAATCGAAAATGAAGTGATAGACGCACCATCATCCTCATCTTCCATACTCTCTTCTGAATCAGAAAGGTGTAATTGGTCTGTGTCAAAAACAGCCCCAATTTCTTTGGAAAGTTTCTCACCCTCGTGTTTCCTCCAATAAACTTTCCCATAAAATCAATGTTTATAATTTTCTTCATCCTCAATTTGAGATTCTGTGATGTCCAAAAGATTATTCTCCCCCCTAAATTCAGGCCTTAATCGTAGCTGCTCAACACTGATAGTTTGGGGAGCTGCATATCTCTTCTGATATTGACTACTTTTGAATGAATTATGGGCTTGCCTTCTACTATTTTCCCTTTTCTAAGTTCCTGCGCTGACAAGTCTTGGGTCTCCTCGCAGGCTCACCCTCTAAGAGAACCAGTTGTATTTGAATTTTCCTGTGCTTGACCCGTGCCCTGGTTCACCTTACTGTCCGAGCCCTTACTACCTAAGGAACTGTAAAGTCACCTAAGGAGGATGCATGGCTCGGTGAAGGAGCCCATCTTTCTCCCCCATTGTTGCTACTCCTTACGCCCGTGCGCTGTTGTACTGACGCATCATCACGTTCCTGACCACAAAGCTGACTCCTTCCCTCTTAACATAAACTTCAGCCGGAATAAACCCACTAACATTCTGTTTGACTTTGATCTTGGCTGTGTATTTTACAGCCAATCGAAGGTGAGTTTGCCATGATAAACCCCAAGCTTCACCAATTTCCTTAAAAACGTCCAGCTTCCAAAATTACAATGGGAGATTATAAATAGCCAACCACCCACCATAACTTTAAACGTAATCTTCCTTGTATAAGTGTGCAGGATTCCAACGCTCAATCTCGACCAGGTATTTCAGGGATTTGGAGATACTACGAGCATCCAAGTTTTTAGCATGGAGAATCGCTCGATTTACTTGCACACTCCATTTGTAGTGCTCCGCAAATTCCTCTACAAATCTCTTTCCAAGAGTCTTGAAAACAGAGACGAGTTACTATCCACGCTCCGTCTAACCAGGTGGATGGCTTCCTTCCCCTACTGCCTATCACCGCTTCAGCGAAAGACCGAGGAAAAGTCTTGTCAGCGGTTGATTTTCTTTCAACTTGCGGATTTTTCTTACATCTCATGAATCCCTCTAGCTCCTAATAGAAACGCATTGAACCTTCCATGCCCCCCCCCCCCCCCCCNCCCCCCCCCCCCCCCCCGGTATGATAATTTTCTGATGTGAATTCCTTGGAATTTCAATATTTCCAGGACGAGCCTCTATCGTTTGGAAGCGAAACTGCCATCAGAACATAATTGGAGCTTCTAAACCTTCTACAGTTATACTTTCCTTGCTGAAAGCGACTAAATTCTCGTATGGTTTCCTTGAGCCAATGAGCCCCACCTAAATCCAACTTCAAACCGTGGCATTTGCTCCTTGTGAATTCAAGGAATATGATTTCACTACCGCGAGACCCCTTTGCCAACTCCATCAGAAATCATTTGTTCCTTAATCGGAATGCTCTATCTCTCCCATTCCACTCACTGCCTTGAGGAGGGTATAAACCAAAGAAATCCCTAGTTTTCCTGGCCCTTCCCTCCTAACCTCCTGCCAACCATCTTTGTAATATTCAAACCTGTCATCTCTGTACATTCCCCAATCTTCGTAAGGCCTAAAACCCATCTTATCCTTCTAGCACACAGAATCTGGGATAGTTTGAAGTTTCTAGCAAGTCTGGATATACGGGAAAGTCACCAAAGCTGAGGAAAAGTAAAAAAATGGTGTGTAGGCAGAGAGATTCGAAGAAAAACAGAGTTTCTGGAAGTTTCCGTTCCAACGCAAAACAGTGAGTATTTGTGTCGCAGGCAAGGGAAGGGGTGGACGGCAATGCCTAGGGGATCTTCGAAGGTGACTGGGGAAGACTGAGTCGCCGGCGAAGGGACCACAATAGGGGAGGTCTAGGGTCTCTCAGTGTTAAGGGTTTCTCGGGGATTAGGGTATACTCAGGTCTTCTCTCTGATATCTCGGGTTATGGTTTTCTAGGGGAATCACTTTCACCGGTGAGGGAGACAGCGACCCCGGCAAAGGAAACGGTGACGCCGGTGAAGGAGCGGCGAGGGTTCTCTTGGGGGTGGGGTTTCTATTGAGGGTTCCCTCGGCGAGGCCAAACAGAGTCCCTGCACTTATATCCTATTTAAGAATGACAGTGGAAAAGAAAAGGCAGACAAGACCAATAGTAAATTGATTTTTTTCATACGGATCTGAAAACTCAGCTCACAACCTAGGAAAAAAAGCAAAACTATTACAAACATATGTCAACCCAACTTCTCAATATTAAAAAACAGAAAATCGATTAATAAATGCTTTACTCTACTAATATGAGAAACATCTCATTGATGGGATATGATTATCGAATATTCTTTTTTGGTCCAAGATTCATTTCTTTGCTTCTCTTCGGGCATGGATTACCAAGCCTTTCTCAACCATCCCCATTTTTAACTCTTATGGATACGAAAGCTTCTTGTACTATAGATTACGGAGTAGATAGTTTCATTTCCGTTGCTTAGAATAATTTATTATGCTCACTTTTCCTTTAACTTCCGTTCTGTTTTGTCTAATTCTTATATTATTTTCTTTGTTTTCAATTGAACAAAAAAGGAAACATACATTTTTGTCCTGGACTTTTAAAAATATTTCTCCCCTAACATTTTGTTGCACACTTACAGCTCTCAACTTTTGGTTTTCACTTCTACGTGGTCCTTCAGTCATTTTTTCCAAGTTTTTCATTAGTATGGGCTAGCATCGAATTGTTTGCCTACATGGAAAACAACTTGGAACTAAAAAATTGAAGGAAAATAATCATCATATTGCCCAAATCAATTTCTCCTAATTATTTTCCCCAAAATCGCTAAATCACTTATCCTCAAACCTCTAAAACATCATCCTAATGCCCAAATCGTAATTAAAAATTGAAGGGAAATAAAGGAAACATCATTCTAATGCCTAAATCATTTTTCCCAAATCATTTTAGCCAAAGGAAAAAAATTAAGTTAGAATCTTTGCTTGTGGGTCACTATATCTTGGTCCAACTCTTTTGTTTCCTAGAAAACAATTTTATTTGCTTTCCGGATAGTTTTGTTTCTTCGTTACTGTATTTCATCTAGATTTCAGAGAAAACTAGATGAAATATTACTGTGACAAGAATAAATGACATAAAAGGTTACTATCTTTTTTTTTGGATTCGCACCACTAAGCCTTACCTCCGAATTCCGGTGGTGCACAGGCCATTGACTAGGAGTTCCCCCAAGTGCACCTCGAATAAATCAATGGAAAATTAAATCCCCAGGGTCAATGACCACAACAAAGTTACACTCGCTGGGTTTGAACTCGATACCTGGGAGGTTGCAAACCTCCAGGTGATTTTTTAAACGCACTACCATCATAATAGAGATAGCTAGGCAGTAACAATAATTCTAGGAGTTCTCAAAAACTAAAAACAAAAATTGAGAAGGCTAAAGACTCATGTTTACAAGACAACCAACAACACAAAATTCCCAAACTCAAGAAGTACAATAACAAACCTGCAATAATCGGTCATTCTTTCATAAAGACCACGGCCCACATAATATCGTTCCTGATAATAGGCAGGTTAAGAAAGAAGATGAAATGTTTCAGAAATCACCAAATATACCACAAGAAGAAGAATTATCCACATTAAATGACTTATAGAGCAGAACTTACCTGATAAATCCATTTAAAAAATTGAAAGAATGACTGATCAGACGTCTGAGATAGTGTATGACAGGCTGGAAATTTAAGTAACAATGCAAGAGAAAGCCGTAAAGCCGCATAAACACCCAACACTATTACATATATGCGGAAATAGAATGAATTGTCAGAGTTTCGAGCATTTCTTTCCTGAAGAACCTTCCTGTAAGAATTGTATATATTTTTCACAAGGATATTATTTGTATATAATTAAAACAATAAAAAAGACATGCTATCCTAGAGGTGTGTAAGACAAGTATACACATGTGGAAGATTGGTTGGAATATTATGTTAAAGGTATGCTGTACTCAGCTAGTCACACTTTCCACTACTCGATGGGAAAGGAATACGATGATTTCGGAAGATGTTTTCAGGAAATTCTGTTGTGAGAAAAAATAGATTTTCAGATAAGAATTTCAAAGTGCTTCCTTTTTTGGCTCTCTCAAATTCGAGAGGCGTTAAATTGATACAACTTTTTTTAGGATGTCTCATCCTCTGAGCACTTTTTTGCGTCAACTTCCCTTAGAATCTCCCACTTTTACTTCTCATTAAGAAAAAGAACAAATAAAAAGACAAGTTGTACTCACAGATAAACATATGTCACAACTGCAGAACTCAAGCCCCACCAGAAGAACCTAATAACAAGCCTTGAGATGGCCATGCCTCTTGCAGTGGTATAAGCCCCAAACATAAGCAAGACATCTAAACAACCTATTTCAAAAGAATAGCTGATGAACAAAGAGATACAGAAGCCCAAGAAAGAGGTAAGCTAGAGGAAGAGGTGGACTGATTAACATACTCTCTATGAAGTTCATGATGGTGAACGAAGGTCCAATGCTAAGAACTTTCTTGAAGGTGTCCAAATCTATGCGTCCATCGTTGAACGCAATAATTGTCAAAGCCTGAATCAATTTATTTAAAACACGAACAACCAAATTACAAATGAAGAAACTGTGGAAAGCTAAAACTGGTAGAAATATGCATAAGCCCAAATTAATATATTAACCTGGAACATCAAAACCAAAAAGATCCAAAGGCGGTGAAAACTTCGGTACAAGTGAAGAAAAGTCCGATGCTCAACAAAAGAGGTTTTACCAGTCTGCAGATTAAGATATATAACTAAGAAACCAGAATAATATTAATAATAAACAAAGGAATAACAAGTAACAAAGAGGATCAAATGACCAGAAGGGTATGTCCAACGAAAACATAATAAGAATAAGAGCATCAAATTATCCCAGATAATTGACATAGAGAACTATCACAACCAAGTATCATAGTCACATCAGTCGCCAAAAACTTCACAATGACGATGACTTAATTTACATTGTAGTAGATAAATTTAGGCAGACTTCAAAAAGAACACGAATTAATTCATGTTTTTTGTTAGTAAGAAACGTATTTTGTATTAAATAAAATGAGTACAAAGAAGTTCCAGTGGATAAGGACTCCACTGAAAGAACGAAAATTACAAAGTACAAACAACAACCAAATAACAGCCAGAAAGATTCTTAATCTGAGAATCAAATACAAAGGAACATTCTGAAAAACTTTAGATTTAGAAGACAACAAAAATAACAAAACCACATTCCTCCATTAAACATCCAAATCCATAAAAAATTCCTCTGTTTCTTTATGACCATATCACCCAAAGAGTAGCAGAAACTGAGTTTCTCCAAAGAACTATATTTTTCTTGTTATAACCCCAAAAATCCACCAAAAACAGCTGGTTGCAGATTTCGTGGTTGATGGAAACAAACTCAAAACCTTCTACAATTTATCACGCAAAACAAAGCCAAAGAACAATCCAAGAATAAGGTTTTGTTATTTGAGATGAAAAGAATTATATTATCTATCATTTCAGAGAAGAATACACACATATATACAAAGCTAGGAAAACTATCTTAGGAAACTACATAATTAGGATCCCTATAATTAAGCTAATTACTATACAATTAGGATCTCTAAAATAAGGTAATTGACAGCTAGTAGTATCCTGTAACACTCCCCCTCAAGCTGGAGCATAGATATTAATCATGCCCAGCTTGTTACAATGATAATCAACTCAAACCCCATTTATAGCTTTTGTGAAGATATCCCCTAATTGCTCTTCAGTCTTCACATACTCTGTAGAAATCAAACCTTGCTGAATTTTCTCACGAACAAAGTAACAATCAATTTCAATGTGCTTAGAGTTCACTCATGAAATACAAAATTAGATGCAATATGAAGGGCATATTGGTTGTCACACGACAATTTTGCTGGTACTGAAGTTTTAAGACCCACTTCAGTCAAGAGTTGGTATATGCACATCATCTCACACATAGACTATGTCATAGCCCTATATTCTAACTCTGTTCTAGACCTTGACACAAAGCTCTACTTCTTACTCTTCCATGAGACCAAATTTCCTCCAACGAAAACACAATAACCTGAAGTGAATCTTCTATCCATTTTGGAACCTGCCCAATCTGCATCTGAAAACATTCAATATGAGTGTGTCCATGATTTGCATATAAGATACCACGTTCAACTCCTTTCAAATAACACAAAATCTGTTTTAACGCTGCCCAGTGATGAACTATTAGGGATGACATAAACTGACTAATAACACTGACAGAATATGCAATATGGACGAGTTAAGATAATTCAGCTTTCCAACCGTATCTCTCAGGATCCTCCATTAGTTCTCCATCTCCCATAAGGTGCAAGTGAGAAGACATTGTAGTACTACAAGGCTTTGCCCCCAATTTTCCTGTCTCAGTTAATAAGTCAAGAACATATTTTCTCTGAGATAAAAAAAAATACCTTGTTTACTCCTTGTGAC
This sequence comes from Datisca glomerata, assembly GCA_003255025.1. NCBI lineage: Eukaryota > Viridiplantae > Streptophyta > Magnoliopsida > Cucurbitales > Datiscaceae > Datisca > Datisca glomerata. The sequence continues at coordinate 1,313,741 of QANY01005052.1, forward strand.
TTCAACACCCAAGAAATACTTTAGCATCTCTAAGTCATTTGTGTTAAACTGAGCATGAAGGAAAGACTTAAAAGATGAGATTCATGTAGTATCACTTCCAGTAATTACAATATCATCCACATACACAACTAAAAGAATGATACCAACTTCCGATTGTTTGTAGAACACAGAATGGTCAGATTTGCTCTTCATCATGCCAAACTTTTCAACAGCCTGAATAAATTTCCAAATCCAAGCACGAGGACTTTGTTTCAAACCATACAGAGATTTTCGAAGGCGACAAACTCGCCCAGACTCCCCCTGAGCAACAAGACCAGGAGGTTGCTCCATATAGACCTCATCCTGAAGGTCACCATGAAGAAAGGCATTCTTGATGTCCAGTTGATGCAAAGGCCAATGATGAGTAGCTTCCAAAGAAATAAACACCCGAACAGACGTCAATTTAGCAACCGGAGAAAAAGTGTCAGAATAGTCTACTCCATAGGTCTGAGCATATCCCTTAGCGACAAGACCCATCCGGATTGACTTTAACCGTGAACACCCATTTGCATCCAATAGCCCGTTTCCCTAATGGTAAATCGACCAAGTTCCAAGTACCATGTCATCTAAAGCATTCATTTCTTCTATCATTGTATGACGCCAACCAGGATGAGAGATGGTTTCGTGAACAGTTTTAGGGATAGAGATAGAATCAAGGGATGCAATAAAAGAACAAGAGGAAGATGACAAGCAGTTATAAAAAACAACAGAAGAAATAGGATAAGTATACATGCGTTTACCTTTGCGTAATGCAATAGGAAGATCATCGTTCGAGATTGGATCTGATGACAAAGGAATCGGTGCAGGACATGAATCAAGAGGTTTACGCCTGGAGTAGACTTGAGTAATAGAAGGCTTAACAGGAACTGACTCCGGACAGGTTCAGATGATACGACGGTATAAACCAACAAACCATCATCATCCCCCTGATGAGCGGGAAGAGGAGAAGACGAAATGTAAGGAATGTTTTCCATGAAGGTACATCAATTGAGACAAGATATTTGTTAAGACTGGGATAGTAACACCTATAACCTTTCTGAAGACGAGAATAACCAAGGAAGATACACTTCAAAGACTTGGGATCGAACTTAGTGACATGCAGACAAACATCCCGAACAAAACATGTGCTACCAAATATTTTAGGGTCGACAGGAAACAACGATTTATTGGGAAAAAGGATTTTGTAAGGGATCTCACCACGAAGAACAGATGATGGCATACAATTAATGAGAAAGCATGCGATAGAAATTGTATCGGCCCAAAAAGTTTTAGGAACATTCATTTGAAATAAGAGGGCTCGTGCAGTTTTAAGAAGATGTCTGTTCTTACGTTCTGCCACTCCATTTTGGGATGGAGTATCAACATAAGAAGTTTCATGAAGCATGCCATTCTTAACCATATAAGATTAAAATAAAGCAGACATGTATTCCTTCACATTATCACTTCGCAAAATACGGATTGAAGCATTAAATTGAGTTTTAATCTCAACACAAGACGCAAAAAAATAGAAAATAACTCAGAACGACTTTTCATTAAATATAACCAAGTTACGCGAGAATAATCATCCACAAAGGTAACAAAATACTTAAATCCAGGTTTAAACAAAATAGGACAAGGACCCCAAACATTAGAATGAACCAACTCAAAAGGAATACTAGCACGTTTATTGACTCTTGGACTTGAACTAAAACGATAATGTTTTGCAAACTGACACGACTCACAATCTAATGAAGACACCTTACTAAACTGTGGACAAAGTTTCTTAAGCAAAGGGAAAGATGGATGACCCAACCTACAATGCACCTCGAAAGGAGAAATGACACCCGTGCAAGCGACAGATTTTGGTATTGGTGTGTCAAGAATGTAGAGGCCTCCAGACTCATGTCCTTTACCAATAATCTTCTTCGTCATAAGATCCTGAAATAAGTAATAATTAGGAAAAAATGAGATGCAACAGTTAAGATTGCGAGTGAGCTGGCTTACAGAGATCAAATTAAAAGATAAATTTGATAGATGTAAGACTGATGACAGAGGAAGTTGAGGGGTAAGGGTAATCGTACCAGACCCACGAACACAAGATAGTGACCCATCAGCCAAAGTAACAGTAGAGGTGGAAGTGTGTGACTAAAAAGTAGAGAAGAGACCAGAATTACATGTCATATGATCTGTGGCACTAGAATCAATGACCCATTTGGAGGATGAGGAAAGAAGACACGTATTTGGTTTACCTGAATCAGCAATAGCAGTGACAGCGGGAGATGAATGCTTAAATGATTCTTGATACCGTAAGAACTTGTCAAATTCACAGGCAGAAATAAGAACCGATTTCTCAGGGGCGTCATTAGTGAACGCAATATGCCGAGTGAGGTTTCTGATGTTTGAACTGAAGCTTTCTACACTCAAACTTTGTATGTCCTGGCTTATGACAATATCGACAATGCCGCCAGATTCCTGAGTTCGAGTTTCAAACCCGTGTGAGCCACCTCGTTTGTTTCCACTTTGTTTCCCGACGCATAATTATTATTTCAACTTACGAAAGCACCATTGAGTTGAACCGGAGGGGTACCTTTTGTACGGAGTACTCGACTAAATACATCTTGTAAAGAGGAGATCTCAGAACCAAAAAGAATTTGAGACTTAGCAGTCTCAAAGTCAAAAGGAAGGCCAGCCAAGAAACTCATGATGGCCATTTGCGCTCATTGGTGTTGCTGAACGTTCACATCAGGACTAAAAGGCAGCAACATATTAAGCTCCCCATACGTCTTCTTAAACTCCATAAAATAATTCGTAAGAGATTGATCTTGTTTTTCCACACGGTAAAACGCTTTGCAAACCTCATAAATACGAGAGGTTCCCTTTTCCAGAGTACAAGAATTCTAAGTAATTCATCCGTTCTTTAACAAATTCACAATGATTAATCAAGCCAATTATCTCACTATCAATAGAATTCCGAATCTGCAGGAACAAGTGAGCGTCCTCTCTGAGCCACGTCTTCCTCGAATCAACTTGTGGAGGATCATCAGTCAAATGAGTATCTTTGTCAATACTTCGTAGATACAGTCGAATGGTCTTACTCCAATCCAAATAATTTGAACTCATTTGCTTATGGTCCATGATTTTAGACATTATAGGTACCACATCCTTCGTGACAGAAGATTTATTCTCAGCCATAACACCAAATATGCAGAAACAAAAGAGAAGACCAATAAAAAGGAACCAACAAGACAGCAGCAGCGAAAAAATAGGGCTGAAACGCAAGAAGAACCCAAACCTCTACGAAGACAAGGCAGCAGGTACAGACGAAGCAGGGAAACGTCGACGAAACAGACGAGGGCTTCACGCGTCTTCACGCGCTGGCGCGTGGGAGAGTCGTAGAAATTCGTGGCGGCGCGTGAGGCTCACGCGCATGGCTTCTGGCCACCGTACTTCAGGCTTGCGGTGGTCGGCGGCTGGGCTTCCTTTCTGGATGGGCAGTGAGAACAAAGGACCACTCCCAAAGGGTTGTCCAAGGTGGAACCCTAAAAACACTAAACCCTAATTTTGAATGAAAAAAGAAAACCTCGATTTGAAAGCCTATGGATTTGATACCATGTTATTTGAGATGAAAAGTATTATATTCTCCATTATTTCAGTAAAGAATACACACACACACACACACACACCCATATATATACAAAACTAGGAAAACTATCTTAGGAAACTACATAATTAGGATCCCTATAATTAAGCTAATTACTATACAATTAGGATCCCTAAAATAAGGTAATTGACAGCTAGTATTATCCTGTAACATTCTGTAACAGGTTTCAAGTTTTCAGCATCTTTTGTACACAAAACACCATATTTTGAAGGAGATCAATAAACACATGGGTGGCCCTTTCTTTTGATGGATGTCAGCCATATTAACTTTTCTCAATTTATTATAAGAAACGTAAATTAATTTATTAATTAGAAGGAAAAGACAAGGAGGATAAGAAATCCACCAAAAAAGATGACAGAAAACAACACAAAAAACTAAGACCGAACACACGGCCAGGAAAAAAATTGAATTAACAGCCATAAAAACACCTTAACTTTGGAAGGGATTGAGGATCTCCATTTAAGGGAAAAGAATTTCAGGAAGGATTTGCAAGAGAATTCCCTAGATTTATCAAACTTCAAAATCCTCCTACCAACAGAATTTGAAAGAGAAACAAATCTTCTCCTTGAATATTTAACTCTGCTCATGTCATTTTATTTTCTTTCTTTTTCCTTTTTTGTTGACCTTTGCCATGTCAAGGATCTCATTACCAAATACCAACAACCATGTCTACACTCCATAAGATTCCACTTTGACATGACTCTGAATTTTGTCATGTTTCATATGCAAATTAGGTGCGTACACCAAACAAAGACCTTATCCAAAAGAAAGCAGAAAATTTATATATCATTTGACATTATCAAGGTTTACTATTCAATTGGAAAACATTGATAAAGAGTAAGAAAATCAATCTCCTTACCCTTTTCGACCCTTTAGGCTTCCGCAAAAAAGATGACCCGCTCTTCATTGGCCAGCTCAACTCAAAGCATGCAGGTGACCTACATACACGTTAAAAAGAACTCATATACAAAAACTCACAACACCAATAAAAAGAGAAGTCCAATGTCATAAAATTCATGGAGAGCTTTTTTCTCTTAAATAAAAACACAAACCAAAAGTATTCGTTGAAGTCATCATAATTTCGCCAAGCTGAATGTGCAGCTTTCCCATTATTGTTTCTTTCAGCTTCCTGCATATCGAAGGGGAATAATCAGAAAACTCTAAGCCAACAAAAAACGGAGCTTATAAAGTAAAGCAAGAGTAAACCTTTCTGAAGCTATCCTAAAGCAGAACAAGAAACCACATCAAGAAGCAGCGAAAACAATTAAACCACCAAACAGATGCTTTGCTCCTTTATCCGCCGTTGTGCCCATAAATCATATAGACCTCTCTTAAACTCAAAACACAACTGACAGTTTTTAATAAGAAAAAGACATTTTTGTTGATATGAAACATAACTCATTAATGAAGATAAAATGTACAAAATAAAGGAAGGACTAGTAATCCTCCATACAAGAACTAAAACTAAAACACAAATGAAAAAGGAAAAGATTAAGATCAAACACAATGCCAAGTATAGAAAATAGATTTTAAATAACACGACTTCAACAAATTAGACCTTCAAGCATAAAGATGATAAAAAGAAACTCTGATGACATAAATTCTCGTCCTCTTTCTCTGTCTTCAAAAACTCGTCTATTACACTCTAACCAACACACCAATGCACAACACCGAAGAGTTCTTTTCTTTCTATTAGACTCTCTCCAGAAATTCTCCAACACTCTCAGGTAATACCCACACAATGTCAAACACTTCAACAGCCTACACCAAATGTTGAGAATATAGGGAAGTGCATAAACATATGATCAACATTTTCTTTTTCTTCCTTGCATGAGACACACCAAGGACACAAACACCAGTAAGGAAATTTTCTTTGACAAATCAAAAGTACTTAACCTCTTTTTAACCAATAACCAAAGATCATGTACTTCCGAAGGTACTCAAATCTTCAATATACATTTCAAAGGAAAGAACTGGTGGATGAAGAATTATTCACCAAATGAATAAAGAAGGATTTGCATGAAAAAAATTTCAGAACTATCAAAAGCCAAACACATAAATCCGAAGAATCTAGATTAGAATGAACATCATCCAACAAGTTAGAGAGCTAATCATATTCATCAAGATCCTTACCACTGAAATTTCTTCTAAGTGAAGGTTCCAAGAAAAGTTAGGACTCAAAGAAAACAAACTTCTGATTTTTGCATTATCATATTTGAAAAGGTTATAAAGCCGTGGAAACAGACATAAGAGGACAATTCCCACCCAGTCGTCTCCCAAAATCTGAATCTGGACCTCACCTATCTTAGGTAAAACACAATCAAGAAAAGAATCAAGCCAAAGAGAAATAAATTTTCAAGGACTTCTAAAAGAACCACGTAACACTAAGTTTGCATCCAATGTCATTTTTTTATCGGTAAAAGAGTAAACACATTACAAACAATAGACCCCTCAGGGCTGTACAACTGTAAATTCAAAAACAAGAGTCAAGCTATCAAAAAAGTGAGACTCAATAAACGGGTCTAGAGAGAAGAACCACTATTTACAAGAACAGATGAATTGAAAACTGAAACAAAAGGGGCATGAGCATCATCAAAAACTCCGTTGTTTCTCTCAAGTCATATGGTTCAAAAAAGTACAAGGGGATGATTCTGCATAAACATTTGTCTATCAGTCCATTCCCTAAAATTTCCAACCAAGGAGAAGCTCCTTTGTTGTGGCCGGGGTTGTCAACGAAATATCCACCCTAATAAGGACACTACACCACATTCAGTAAGTAAACGGGTAATGTAAAAACAAGTGATTATTGTCCTTCTCCGCCTTCTTGCACATGTAGCATCTGTTAAATAACTGAACTGTCTTTTACACCCCTTATCTATAGTAACACGAGGAAGCTCTGGTCTTCACACACATTCTTTCCAAGGGAAACACTGAGAGTAGGAAGGCTTAAGGGCTTTGTAACATGACTTCACTGAGAACGTACTGCTCTTGGAAAGATTCCAACGCATTGAGTCTTCTAGATTAGGACTAACCGAAACCTTATGAATGACATCCAATAATTGGGTCATTGCATTCCTCTCAACATCATAAACACTTCTAATAACTTAAGACCATAGAGAAGAACTTTCCATAGGGAATCTACAATAACACTACCTACTAAAGCTCTATTCCTAAGCAACAAATTTTTAATATGACCCCCGACTCTTTGGGTCTACTAACAACCTCCCAACTAACTAAATGAACACTTTTTCCTTCATCACTACCTCCCAAAGAAAATCCCAATCAATTTTTCTAATGACTTTGCAACTTTACATGGGAGTTAAAAGATAAATATAAAATAACAAGGAAAACTATTGAGAACAAATTGAATCGAAGTTGTCTCCCCCCTTTCGAAAAAATACCCTTTCTTCCAACTCTCTAATCTCTTCAATGGTCATTATCCACCGAACATCCAACTACATCAGCTAATCTTTGTAACTCATTGGAGTGAGCAATCATACTCCTAGCCATATATAAATCTTTGAACCAGAAATGCCACCAAAAAATTAACAATATCTCTCATTGTATTTATCTTCAACATTTGAAATAAAAAAACATTGAGTCATCAGCAAGTTGTAAATAAAACACTAGCATATTATCGCTACCAACTTTAAAACCTCCACCACATCATTCTCAACAGGCCTGTCAATTTTCTTTATAGTAAACAGAAAATTTATATTAAATTAAAATGTGAGTACATGAACAGATTTTGGAGGATGAGTAATCCACCAAAAACTGAAATCTGAAAAAAAAAACAACAAAGAAAATTACAACCAAATTTCAACCATCACAGATTCCAATTGTCAAAGATAGAAGGGACATCTCCAAATCCTGTTGTTGTACTCTTTTTATTATTAATATAACTTTTTTGTTTCCTATAAAAAAACAGATTCCAATTGTCAAAGATAGAAGGGACATCTGCTTACAACCAAATTACAATCATAACAGATTCCAATTGTCACAGAAACAAGGGACATCTGCTATCCTATCAATTAATCGACTCAACCATAAAACCAACCAGATAGAAAGCTATTCACTGAAGAGGGCACAACCCACGACATCTCCAAGCTCTTAAGACGACACACCATACATGTCTGGAGAAATTGCAATGCAAAAACAGGTGGTCATTACTCTCCATCTCCTTTTTACACATGAAACACCTGTTAGGAATGGACAAACCCCTTCTACAGAGCTTAACCAGGGTAGGACAGGCATTCCACGCTGCTGTCCATACTAAGAAACCGTACTTAGGAGGAGCTTTGGATATCCAGATCTGTCTCCAAGGGAAAACCGTGTCCTTGGAGCTGGACAGAACACTATAAAAAGATTTAACACTGAATCTCCCTCCCTCTTGACACTTTACTCCCCTACAGCATTGCATCATTCGAACTCGCATCGACCTTGTAATTATGAAGACGGTCCATGAAAATACAAAAATCATAGCAATTTTCACGGGCAGTTAAACACAGATAAGTAATAGGGTAGGAAGACTAGCCGGGACAGATTGAATTCAACCTGCCACCTTGGGAGAAAAAAGCTTTCATCCATCTCCACAATCTTTTCTGAACCTTCTCAACCACAGGTTCCCAAAAAACTACAAAGGATGGATTACCGTCCAACAGCAAACCCAACTAGGACATAAGCCACTCATTCACTGGACAACCAAGGGAAGAAGCCAGATTATTCACTCTAGCATCCAAACAAAAGATACTAGCTCACGAGCTTTCATCATGTTAATCTTCAAACTGGATACCATCTCAAAGATTTCCAAGATTTTGCAAGTACTCCTCACTGCCTCCTCTCCTTCCAGGAAGAGAGTAATGTCATCAGCAAACTGAAGAGGAGTCACTATGATTCTCCCCGATTCGATCTCGAACCCCTTAATTAAGCCGTGTTCACTGTCAAGCCGAACCAAACTACTCAGCACATCAGCCACTAGAATTAAGAGAAACGGGGATAGAGGATCTCCCTGGTGTAAGCCTCTACTCCCCCAAAACTTCCCCAAGGGACGCCCATTCACAATTATGGAAAAATTGACTGAAGTGAGGCATCCTTTGATCAATTTCCTCCACCTAGCCCCAAAATATAAAACAAAAGCCCCAACTTTAGAACTAGGGATAGAAAACTCTAACTTGCTCATTTGTCTTTTCAGAGTGGCTCGGATGCTTTTTTCCTATGATGAACTCCTTCAAGTTCAATGGGTTGTACTTTTTTACCCTTTCCCGGGTTTCTGTTTACATCGTTTTACATTATCTGCCACAAAAAAACATCTGCTATATTGCCAAAAAAAGGGACAAAGGATCTCCCTGCCCAAGACCACCTATGAAGGACTATATCTCCCTCTAGGCCTACCATTGATCAAAATAGAAAATTTCAGATTTTAAGCACCCAAAACCCGCTTTCTCCATCCAACACCAAATCGCTTCTTCCTAAAAACCATCATAAAAAATACCATCTGACATAATCATAAGTCTTCTCAAAATCAAGCTCAAAATTGCATCCTTCCTTTTTTCTACCCGTTTGGTCCTCTATAATTTCATTAATCAAAGCGGGGTTCATAATTTGGCAATCTTCAGCGAAATATCCTTGATTTCTTGAAATGTCTCTCCTAGAACTTGTCTTAACTCGTCAATAACTCCGCCAAAATCTTGAATAAACTCACGGGAGGGGTAATCGAACTATATTCAGAGAGTTTCATGGCCCTAACCTTGCTTGGAATCAAACAAATATAGTTTGCGTTATTACACGCGTTTGCTATCCATTCTCAAACAATACCTTAAATACTTGCATGTAAAGAGATAAAGAAAGGTTGAGAAAGAACAAGAAAATCTCATCAAATCCACACTTCGTAACTACTCCAACTGGACAAAATGCATCATTTCCCAAAATTTTCAATCCCCAAAGATGAAAATAATTAATCGTGACATCCCAGAGCTGACTTGTGGAAGGTTGGATACTGGAAATTTTCCGTGACACGTCTTCAATATTGTTTCTACTCTCTTTTGGACTCTTTGTAAGCAGCAATATGTTAAAAGCTTTCATTTACATATACATGAACACAAAAGGAATTCCATTTTTATTAGCACGATAAAGTAAAAAAAAAAAGAGTTTCCTTCTCCTTTTTATCTGTAGATCACTTTCTTTCGAAACAACATTTCCTGACTTATCCATAATAGATATTTCTTTTTCAAAGTCTAAAAAAGCTACTAATAGTCACCAAAACAAGAATCCACTGACCGCTTCCAGTGTGTCATATATAGGACGAACGACTTGCCCAAGGAAAGACACGGAACCATCCTCCATCTTACAGCTAGGAGCACGATTGGCTTCTCCATGATCCAGTACGGCATCCAATTCCTTTGCCATCTGCAGAACAAGGATTTACCAAGTTATGATCCATACAAAAAATAAAACATACAGCGATTCAGATCTACATCCATAGAAATATTCCTGCAGTTGCTTATTAAGATATAAACACAAGCAAGCCATAACTATAATCATCTACATGAAATTTATTATATTAAGATATCATGACTAGAAGAAAAAAAGTATGATGTCATTAAAAGTACTAAAATATTTTATTTGCAAGTTCACAATTGCATGATCATGGGATGTCATCTCCACTACATAATGAGACAAGGTATTAGGATGCAATTTTTAAGCCATTAAAATACTTTTTCGATTTCCTGTATTCGAATGCTCATGATACTAACTGGAATGTTTTGAAAGCCGTTTTTCTCTAGGACCTTTCTCCCTTCCATGAAAAATGAAATCTAGGATCAGACATTCCCCATGACTTTGTGTAAGATATTAGGGTATATGAAGGTTGAGAATATCATTTACTTTGTTAAATAGCATTTCTTACAGAATTTACACTAAAGGTGAGAGAATGAAAGTAAAAAGTCATAAATTACTCCATAATCAAACAAATTTACATAGCCAATGTAATAGTAACCATCATATCTAAATTATCATCATAGTCATAATAAATAGCCTCTAAATCATGAAGTTGAAGATAAAGTCTATTATTTCATTTTGAATAATATTCTAGAAAAGATTCTAAAAGAAGAGAACTGTCACATTGGCTTCATAACTCGAAGGGTGTGATTATTTTGTATGAACTTGTAAAAGATACTTTACATTCCGTTAATAGTTTAAATATTTTTGTGATTCAAGAAGTATGCACTAAATTTATCAAATTTTGTTGCTTAATGATAGGGTGTTCTATTGGACAAAGACGCAAGTAAAAAGACCGATACTTTTTTATTGGTAAAAATAGATAATCTGCGGAATAAGGTTTTACCTTGTTCCTTCATGAGCAAAGGCGCACACACATAGGGTCAACGGGAAGAAAAATAGGTCAAGTGCCAATAAATACTAAAATATAAGAAAAAACATGAGAACATTTGAGGCTTAAGCCTCGGGTGCCTCAAGACGTAAGGCTTAAAGGCTCTGACCATATAGAGACATAAGCTTCTTTCTTCTAACTTGAGGCTTAAGCATTGAGGCACTTTTCTATAGCCTTAAATTAGGGCGAGCCCCAAGGCGTAAGTTTCAATAGCCTTTTTTAATCCGTAGTCTCAATAGCCTTTTTAAACATCGGAGTGAACAACTAAACAACTTTAATCCCTCTCGAGCAGCAGAGTAGAAGCACAAGCAAAGAAGTTAGACACGACAAGAAATTGTACTCAAGACAAAATTATTTTTTAGTGAATTACACTCTAGCAGATGAAAATCATTTAGGTAATGACTATCAAAATTAGCTGGCTTGCGAAATTCAAATTCCGGATGCAGAATACCAAAGATGGAGGGGGAAGAGTGATATATAAGATGCTTACCTGGTGGAATATATAGCAAATGCACTCAGGAAGGAAACGGATGTTCGCAGCTTCACCCCATATGAGAAAGTACAGGGAAAGCAAAAAAAGCTTTCTATCTCTATTAATTGCTTCTAAGCTGGGGAAAAAATAAAAAGACATTTAAGCATAGTAAAAGAAGCTCAAAATTTCCAGACAAGAATATGTTACAGAAACTGACCTATTCCATACAATTCGTATATGCAAATATCTACACCATTTAATGTAGTTATCAAGGGCCTTCAAGAAAACCTCATTGATTGCTTTCTCATCTATTTTCTGTACATGCCAAGAGAACTCCAAAATTAACATAAAATGAATTTCAAAGTAACAAGCAAAACCTAAAAAGCAACTAGGAGGTATAACTAAACTAAAACTCAAAGCAGTAAAGTACACTCTTTAAAGAAAACAACATATAAGATCAAGTACTAAAGATGAGACATCAAAGTAACCACAACTTTTTTTTGGATAAGAAACCACAAATTCAATGTAATGTACACCAAAATATACAGAAAGTGTATTCAGACAACCCTTTCTAATCTGTATACTCAACTAAGCATATAAACCAACTTGCATCTAAACCAAGTTCAGCATATAAAACAAACCAATTAGTTGTACATTAGTTAAAAAATATAAAACCAACTTGCAACTTCTGATAATCTAACATACAATTCTTATAAATTAAAAAACATGCAATGAAACCTTGAATTACAATTCATAGATATAGAGCCAACAATAACAAAAAAAAGGTTAAATAAGTTGTTAAAATAACACAGGCTCAGAATTATCCATGACAAGATTATAGATAATTGAAGTATATACCATTCCTCGTGGTTTTTTGTGATTCGTGCAGTTTTACTTTTAATGACAAAGAAAGGTTTTAGATCATTTGAAGTACTCACCGGATCAGATTCAACAGGTATGCCAAGTCTAGACTGCGCATTTGCTATTGCTAAAACTATATGCTCTCGTTGGTTTCTTATGTTATCCCTCTGCAAGTAGGAAAACCAACTTTTAACATCGGTTGTCAAGAGAAGAAATTACTCAATAATGGAGAAGGCTGGATGAAGAAAACATAAACAAAAAAGAACCCCCAGTATAGTTGTCATAGGTCCCTGCACCTTTTGGCACATCAGCAAATATGTTCGCTACACATGAAGACAGATTCAATTTTTTTAATGAAATGAAAAATGTACTAAACTGCAAAATGTGTATGAATCAGAAGCGGAATAAGAAATCCACCAACCACCAAAAAGGAAGAAAAAAAACCTTTAGATTCTTAAAGTTTCACTTAGTTACAACCACGTAGTTCTCACAAACAATTAATATAATTCCGATTTCTTCTAGGCCAGAATCTAGTTTTATGAACCTATGATTAGCTAGTAATAATAAAATAACTTATTGAAATAGTTCAAACTTAGTGAAAAAGCGGGTAAACCAATAGCGTCTCATTTTATAAATGTTTAGTTCAGAGGTGAAGTTGATGTAAGATTCACAACTCAACATCTAAGGTGATGACCTTATGCATGAGAGTTATTCTTCGTATATGACAAGTTCGGTGGATAAAGTTTTTTTTTCAGAAAAGAGAACGAAAATCAATTCATGTGTGGAAGAGAATAAACAACTAGACTGTCATCCATATTCTCTGAAACTTCCTCATCTCCTACCTAATTCAAACTCAAACTAAATTCGACATCAACCACTAGATTGCAGTAATCCACCATCATTCAATCCCCTTCAATTGCATCGCCAATTGTGAGGAAGTACAACATGATTGCATACTGTCACATGAATAAGATTCATCCTAATTCGATATTGCTTGAAACAATTTTTAAAACAAAAATCCCCTAGTGAGAGGTTCGTATAAAACATTTTCAATAGGAATGCACAGGACATGTACATAAAGCATAATATGACATCAAGAGACCGGGAAGCACAAATTCTTCACTCAAAAACAGAGTATATTTACAAGAAGATGGATCATGAATGTAACAGTAATATCGATCCAAAAAGGCAAAGAAAAATAGTACAGACAAGATAATGAGTAAAACAGAGTATATTTACAAGAAGATGGATCATGAATTTAACTGTAACATCGATCCAAAAAGACAAAGAAAAATAGAAAATATGGGTTGATTACAGAAAAGATTGTGAGTAAAACTCAAGCACCTGATTCAGAGTATATTTACAAGAAGATGGATCATGAATGTAACAGTAACATCGATCCAAAAAGGCAAAGAAAAATAGTACAGACAAGATTATGAGTAAAACAGAGTATATTTACAAGAAGATGGATCATGAATTTAACTGTAACATCGATCCAAAAAGACAAAGAAAAATAGAAAATATGGGTTGATTACAGAAAAGATTGTGAGTAAAACTCAAGCACCTGATTCAGATCATGCAATCCAGCTATAATAAACTGAAATCTATGGACAGTGCAGTACCCATGCAGTCCCACATTTTTTTAAGATACACATGTCACAGTTTATATGAGCATTTTCTCGTATACAAACCTGGAAACCAAACACATATTCCAAGAGGTCAAACATGTCTGCGTTCCTTTGTCCTGAAATCTCAAAATCAGCTGGAAGTCTTGGGAAGTGTTCAGTGTATCTGATAGCAGATATTGCTCCCCTAACCTGGACAAATTATAACAGATCAATACTTGCAGATCTAGATGCAGCCACAGAAAATTCAAAATTTTGTAACCAAACAACAAGCATAATCATTCAACATCTAAAGTGGTTATCATCATCTTGAACTGCAACAGTATATCAAGTAGAAACCAAACAGCACAGGATAAAAGAAAGTCACTAATAATAGGCACTAGAAACAGTGGGTGAGATACTAAAGGTTCAACTTACTTCAGGAAAAACTCCAATAGCATTGGTCATGGATGGCGCCTCCAAAGGAACAATATTGTAGGGTGCAAGTTCTCCAGACATTTTAATTCTTCGCAACTGAAAAGGCCACAGAAAAAAAATTCTAAATTTCAAAAATAAACAGCTGGCAGAATAATATGAAACATCTTAGAATTATAGTCTCTATCATTTATCCAATCAATTTTTGCATTTTGCTTCCAAGAAATAACCTCCTCTAATCTTAATTTCAGCCCGTCTCTCTCTTGTCTTAGCTCATTATTCTCTGGTTCTAAGTTTCTTTGACATCTAACCCCTCAAATTTGGTTATTATCGCTCTTTTTGTCAGAGCCAATGTTCCCAAAAACCTACTTATTCCAGACTTTATAGTTTTTCTTTTTCAAGCTGCTATGCAAATTTATATCCTTCCCATCTATAATTTTGGGGCTCATGCCACCATCTCCTGACACTATCTTTCAAAGTAACATATGTTCGCGTTAATTAAATGAAGATGACAAATAGAACTCTACAAAGAAAAACACAAAAATAAATCCAAAGTATTCAGCTAGTTTTAAAAACATCCTGCTGGAGCTGAGAGTTAAGAGATATACTACTTTTCCGGGCAAACAAAAAAACAGTATTCTACAAAAATCAGCAGCGCTTCCAGTTCCATTGAAGATCCTCAATTCTGTTCTTGAAGATTCTCAATTTTGTAGGAATGAAACCCACGAATTAGGATTGCTAATTAGTTTTCCCAGCCTCTTCCAACAAAAGTGTAAATTCATCTATATTATATATAAAAGTGTAGAACTTAGAGAAATATTTTTGGACAATATTACTCACAAACGTTTCATAAAATTTTCTACATTATTTTTAAACTTAAAATTAAACATACAAAGTCATATGAAGAGTTGTTCAACCATCTATATCACTACTACTTCTAAACATCTTTTGACACAAATTGACCTTACTATTACATGAAATTTCAAATTGGCAAGTCTTTTACTATTACATGGAATTTTAATTATTAAGAATATATTAGTTATGAAAAATTAAGAGACAAATAAGTTTAAATAGATCGAATTTTGTAAAGAATTGGATAAGCGAATAATTTGATATTAAAATTAACACTTCAAATCTGTTTTTACCTTTTTTAAGTCTATAGTATATATAAATGGGACTAAGAGGGGAAAGCATTTTTCAACACATGCCCTCACTATTATATGAAATTCTGAATTGATATGTCTCATGATATTCTCTCTACCAAAATCACATTTACTATTCTAATTAATAAAAATAAATGAGATACAAAAAATTCAGAGATAAATTAGTTTAGATAGATCGAATTACATCAAAGAATTTTATAAGTGAATAATTTAATATTGAAATTAATAGTTCAAATCGTTTTACCTTTTTGAGGGAATAAAATCCATCAACAGAATACCAACAAGAAAACTAATGAACAAGAGTCAATATAAACACCATGAGAAATCACATCAAAACAAAGACGACAAAGAACCGAAGCAGAGGTCAGCTTCACAATACAATCAACAACCGAATTGCAGTATTTAAGAACATGTTAAACTGAGATATCAATTAAAAAAGCTATTAACTCTCTATATTTGACATCAAACACTTTTATGTGTAGTCTTATTCGTATTTGGTACATATTATTCATTGTTGGTTTCTTCAAGACATGCAACGCACATACAGTTGACTAGTTACTTCTAAAAGGGAGAATTTCTAAAGAAAAAAAAATTAATTGACCATTGTGTCCAACCATTTCTTTAAATTTCCTACAATATCCTTACCATTATGTTTAAACTAATTCGACCATTGCACTCAAAAAATAATCATAAATATTACGGTTACACTTTATATTTACAAAGTATTTAGCATTTAGAGAACCTTTGAAGTACTTTAATTAGTTTTTATAGCTATTAGCTTTTTGTATTGCAATGCATGTGTGATTATGATGGACATCAATACTCATTATGTTGATATCTTAAAATGTCATAAAAGTCATTATTGTTATGCGTTCAACAATATTGTAATTATTGTTTACAAATTTTACTTAGAATCAAGCACCAAAATTATATAAATTACAGGATTTGGCAAAGAGAATGACATGAGAAAAAGAAAAATAGAGAATCTAACATATTCAAAAGCTATCATCGATTCATTTTTTTGGCAAAGGTAGTGTAGTCGTCATTTCTTCCTAACAGAATTCAAATCGAAATGCATATTGTTGGATTTCTTTATTTAAGTTGATTGACATTGATTGGTACTTAGCATAATATGATGGCAATTTCATGAGACTGGTGGTGAATTTATTCAACCATGCAAGGCAAAAGTTGTTAGGGAGGGGGGGCTTTGTGCATCTGAAGACTTAGTTCAAGATATGCAAAGTATTGTCTATGAACTAACTTTTGTTTTCTTTAAATCTTTTTTTCCTTGAGACTTTCTTAGTTGATAGTCAATTAAATTATAAGGGCCATGACCTGACATAATATGATGTACTCTCTCATCATCGTCTGTAGGTTTGGACTTTCGCACCAGCCTACTTGGTTGTAATATTTTCCTTCACTGACACACACAAACGTTTGCGAGAACAAAAAAACTATTTAATTTAGTCTATAAAGTTAGTATCATGTAATTATTTCATCGTAGATGTTAGTCTCAATAATTTATAAATAAAAACACTCAAGTATCTCCAGGTTATACATATAGACACATATATAATCATGTATAAATAGGCACTTCCCATTAGATATTATATTATAAATAAATAACTGTCTAACTTTTACTTTACTCGAGACAATTATAATGTAAATATGATTCTCCCATTTTATATATATAAATATAAATATAATGAGTGAATTTTTCTGTAATAGCATGAGCTGTTTTAAAGAATGTGTCTTTTGAATTTCCAATGTTGTGAAACATATTTACTCAAGTTTTTCTTTTCATTTCGTAGACCAAACTTCTATTTTTCATCCCAATTTGATGATCAAATTTTGAAAAGAGTAAGGTAATATCGATCATTATCATGTGTTGATATAACTCAACAAAATATGTCCCATTTATAAGTGCATGGGAAGGGAGAAAGGGATGAGAGATCACAGATTTACCAAAAAAAATAGATTATCGACATTTTTTGTTGTCTCTTATGTTAACTAAATTAACAATATCTCTATACCTGACTTTATTTTAAAAATGTGTGTATATCATGCGCAACACACGTGTAGGAAAGCTAGTCAATTCAAAAGCTTAAACCAAACTTCTTCACATAAATCACACCTGAAAATCAGCAAAAGACAACTACCTCTTCCATAATTAGTCTACCAACTCCGTGAGGATCTGCGTCTTTGCTCAGTGCCTCCATAACCTCAACTAAAGCCCTCAAGATAGCAAATACCTTTTTCATTTCTGAATGTCTGAGCCCAAACCTGAAAGAAAAGATGACTTACAAAACATTCAAGGAGAAAGGTGAGAGACAAAACTAAAAGTAACTTCAACCTTCCGTATGCCTATTTGAACGAAAATTTACAAAACAGTATGCAATCAAATAAAGCAAGAGAAAAGTTATTCTACATAATCCAGCAACACCCAATTTCAACTTTCTCACAGACAACTGCTAAGGAGACTCCAAAATACTAGTATAACTGAGGAAACGTTACAAATATATCCTAGAACTTCTTGGTGTTAGTAGGTGCTCTATCAAATCCCCTAAAGTTGCAAGAAAAATGAAAAATCCAAGATTAACGAACTTTTTATGATGAAGTAATACTAAATGCTTATCAAGTAGAAAAGTTATGTAGTTGTGGTTGAATGTGAATTTGATTTTTTTTATTGCTAAAAGTATTTATATTAAGAAGAGAATTCAAAACCTAACCAACAAACGTTGGATTGTAAATGTGGATCAAAAGAGTGGAACCACTTTTTACAAGAAAGAACCAAAAAATCCACCAACCCAGGGGCTTCAAGAACGAACCAAAAAATCCACCAACCCAAAGCTTCACCACACTATCCGGCATACACCAGCTCGTATACATAATCTGAAAACCCCAATTCCAAACAACTGCAGAGACTGTGCAATGAAGGAAGAGATGGTTATTGATTTCCTCATCCTTCTTGCACAAAGTGCACCTGTTCACCAAAATGAAGCTTCTTTTCTTTTAGTTGTCGTAGGTATGATTTCCTCCCCAGGTAGTATCCAACCAAGGAACATTAATCTCGGAGAGACTACCGAGACTACAGACTTCCAAATGATTTTCCAAGGAAAACCGGACTATCAAGAGAGGACAGCTTCTTGTAGTAGCATCTAACCGAGAAATCCCCAAGACCACGTAGAATCCACTAAAAAATCTGCCATATCCTCAATCTCCCAATCATTCGGATTCCTCACAGAAAGAGGAGCCCAATAAAAACTGGCTTCTGATCTAACAAGAAAATCTGCAACCTTCGCAAGCTTTCAATCTGGAGTCACCACACCAAACATTATTCCAAAAACTCACTCCAAACCCGTTACCCACTTTAAAGTTTAAACAGTCTAAGAACAAGCTCCAACCTTTCCTTATCACTCTCCATAGGCTACACACAAATAGATAAGCATCAGTGTGAGTCAGCCAACCCCTTTGGAAGAGGCCAAACTTGTGTTCTATGTTCCTCCTCCAAGAAGTGATCAGGTTCCTCTACGAATCTCCAAAACCATTTTCCCAAAAGAGCCCAATTTAACTGTTTAAGATTCTTACCTGATTGCGTGTGAATTTATTTCCAACTTTCTCGCAATTCAGTATCAAATAGAATATCTAAGCCCTCTCATATTTCAATCAACTTCAAGGAGAATGGTAAAAAAAATGTTATACTTCATATGTATAGTTTGTAATTCTCATGTCATCAAAAAAAGGGTGGAACTTTTTATGCTCCTTTCTCCATCCTCTTATTAAAATTGTTTAAAATACCGTGTTACAAGTTGTTTAAAATACCGTGTTACAAGTTGTTTAAAATATTGTGTTACAAGTTGTTTAAAATACCGTGTTATGAGTTGTGTATCAGAAATGACCTTCTTATACACTTCTAGGCTAGCATGTTACAATTTTCAGAACATGAAATGTTATCGCTTCTCTTCTAGTAAATTACAATTTTCACAATATGAAATCTTATCACTTTCGTCTAGACCATTATTTTAACTTGACTCTTTATATAGATATTGTAAAGTTTAGTTCCTAGTTACAATATTATACAACGAAACTGCATTTGTGAGATCTTATCATTTCACATAAATTGTGGGATGTAATTGAACAACTAGGAGATCAAAAGAGGCATACTCTCCCAGGTTAGTGCTAAAGGTTCCTGATTCGCGCCATTTCTGTTCCTCTCTCTGAATATCCTCCACTCTATGTTGTCTCTTGTAGCGTTTGTAAAACTCCCACAAGTATTCAATATCACGATTACGATCTATTGGGGTCCCATCTCTTTTGGCAAGTTTTTGCTGCAGAAAAATCCCACTTTTGTATAACTCCATTTATGAATTGTACAGAAAAAGAAAGAAAACAAACAAACTTAACAACAACTGCCAAAAGCAAAACGTGCATGAGAAACAATCTTGTTTTAAAGTAACAAAAAGGTAAACAATCTTGTTTTAAAGTAACAAAAGGTATGCACCATATGACTCGAAGCTTTGAAAGTACCTTAATAACAGACATCAAGCCAGTCTTAAATTGGAGAACACCTCTACCATCACTGCTAGGATCCAGGTTTTGCGCCATACTATACGCCTGCTCGCACACTAATAACAAGCATAAAAGTCTAAGCCAACATAGCACCAGAAGAAACTAGAGTGGTATCATAAGAAGAATAACAAGATAAGACTGTGATCACATAACACTAATAAAAATCAATAATACAGTAAATAAGATTCTATTATCGACCTTCTAGACTTCTACACAGAGTAATGTCTTAACAGAGTCTAGAATGGTACACAACTACCAATTACCATCAAGATACAAATGCTAGAACTGAGAAGCTGAGCCGCAATACAACTACCAACAGCCTCACATAGTTACATCTGACAGAAAGGCCGGTAATACAGTGAATGGCAGGGATTGATTTGCTAATGATTTGAAAATTTGGAGCTCAGTGCTAAATTAGAAGCATATGGACTATGTGCGAGATTATATGTGGTGGAATTTGCATTATGTCATAATTCTACTACAGTAAAAACATACACTTGAGAATATGACAAATATTAAACATAACAGATACCAACTAAAATACATGTTTAACAGGCTATGTCACTTAAATGAAGTAATGGTGACGACAG
The DNA here is from genome assembly GCA_003255025.1 of Datisca glomerata. Classification (NCBI taxonomy): domain Eukaryota; kingdom Viridiplantae; phylum Streptophyta; class Magnoliopsida; order Cucurbitales; family Datiscaceae; genus Datisca; species Datisca glomerata. Next base: position 1,334,501 of record QANY01005052.1, read on the forward strand.
GGCATATACATCGAGATAAAAAATAAAATGTAGAGCAACGAACGTACTCTAAACAGACGCCAAACTTAGCACTGGTAAAAATCAAATTAACAAAAAAACAATAAGAAGAAGAAGAAAAAGTCATAGTCACATATAGCTCACATATTCTAGCAACATTAGGATCCTCCGATTGGATCTCATCCGCAGCTTGCAGGATGGCTTCGATGTTCGTGGTTCTTCCTAGAGAGGGCGGGACGGCTCCAGCTATCCCGCTGGGAGTTCTCTCGTGGCCTTGGCCAGCATTTCTGAGCTGCTCTCTTTTCAAGGTGGCACGCACAAGCCTCTCCCAGTTGTCGTAAACCCTAGCCATGGTGTTCGAGCATCAACTCAATGAGGTCCTGTAGGCGTAGCTTGGCAATCAGACCAAACTATTGACGAGTCTGACTCAGTCTAAGCTCTCAATATTCCGACTAAATAACGGATCGCTGACGATTCAGAACATAACTAGAAGGAATGTGTTTCAAGATGAAGAGGTCTAACGAACGCAACAAGTACACGATCATTAGAAATGCGGGGGAAGCGGGGAAGGGAAGGGGGCGTGGTGCCGGTAAATTTACGAAATTACCGTTATAAATTATCCTTTTGAAGTCAAAATTTGTACTCGTGGCAGGCCACCATTGGCTACACCAGTCTTTTAGGATTAAAAACTGCTACAGCCTGCAAACCCCCGTTAAGATACGTCTCCTACGCGTATGTGTCTGTCTTTTTTTCAGCCACTTTCGATGTGAACGTGGAAAGTTATTTCTTTGTTGGAGTGAGACGGTACCATGTTAAATCTAGACGGTCATGATGAGAATGGATGGTCTATATTAATCTTAAATAAGGATAAATAAGTTAAAAAATTAAATAATAGTCTTTTCACTTCAACGTTTGTACCGAGATAATCATAACCGTCTATAATTTTATGGACGGTTAGAATTTAATATAAAAATCATCTCCTGTTAGGAACCCAACAGGAAGAGATTGATTTTTAAGTGAGATTAATCGCTGGGGATTAAATCTTGCCACTAATATTTCTAGTGACAGTCGAAAATTATTACTAAATTAGATTTTCTGCCCCTATTCTTATGCTTTCTTTTATTTCTTTTTCTTTTTTTCTTTATAGGGGTCATCTTTGTTGTGGAGTGAAATCACACTTGTTGTATGTGTTTCACCTATGTATGGGGTGATTTTCACCTCTCTTGTGGGTGATTTTCATGCGCTGGAATCACCCTTCTTGTGGAAGAATGTCTTCTTCCTTGTTCCTATCTTTCACAGACAAGTTAGATTTGTTATTTTAGGTGTTAAAAATCTATAGTCGATGATGTCATGTGTTACTTGATTATCGCCTGATGAACACAAAGGAGAAGAAGAATGTGAAGATATTAGTTTGACACCAGTGTGGTATCTAACATAATACACTACGGCTCTCAAGTCAATGAAGTGAGGGAAGGCAAAAATATCGAGAGTTCAAGTGTTTCGAATACCATACCTCATCTGAGAATCGTCCGCCTTTATATAAATAATTCAATATTAGTGTCGGAATATGAAAAGGCTTCATATTAATTAAGGAAAAGGATAAGTCTTTCATTAATTGAGAAATATGAATGGATTTCTTACTTTTTGAATCCAAAAGTCAGTTTCATCTCAAAATAGGCTTTGTATCTTCTCTTATTACTTGTGATTGTTTTGATCTTAGACATTACTGTATGTCATTCGGTATTATCGTACTTTTCATTTTTGTTAAGTCTAAGTGCGAGGTAAGGCTTTTTGTTGATTCGTCCTTATGTCATAACTTGACCTTATATCATCTTGCATAAGATTCTATCAAATTATGACATTACTCGCCTCTTATTAGATTCAGTCATATTTTGACTTTACTTCGCTATGTATGAATCAAGGTCACAATGTGACATAATGTATCTTGTACAAGACTTGGTCATATTTTGACCTTACTTCGTCTCGTATAAGATTCGGTCAGATTTTGACGTTATTCTGTCTCGTATGAGATTCGGTAAGATTTTGACATTATTTCATCTTGTATAAGATTCGGCTAAATTATGGCATTATGTTGCGCCTCATACTAGGTTCAGTCATAAGTTGACCTTATATCACATTCAACTTAAATTTAAGTATTTTGGGCCTTGTAAATGTTATTATACAGGAATTGGTTGAGTAGCCCCTTATCTGAAATAAATCCATAATATTATTTATTGACAATCTATAGTTTACCCCTACTTTTGGAGTCTTAGTGAATACTTTAGACTCTTTGAAGTATGTTGTTCAAATGATAGAAAAGTTCATATCGCATACGGAAAAGTTTGTATCGTATACGGATAACCCTTAGACCTTTGACTAAGCATTTTCTCAAGGTCATATCATCTTTTGGTCCTATAGTTTAGTCCGCAATTTTGTTATACAATTGAGGTGGAAGATATCTCTTAGATCCTTGGTAGAGATAAATCATAGTAGAACCCTACAGTCAATCCATATTTGAGCCGTATGGTCATGACTGTGGTCGAGCCCCACGGTCAGGTCGTGGTCAAGTCCTATGGTCAGGCTTTGGCCGAGCCCGACGTCCTGTCCATGGTCAAGCCTCATGGCCTATCCGTGGTCAAGCCCCACGGCCTGTCCATGGTCGAGCCCCGCGGCCAGTCGAGCTCTACGGCCAGACTGTGGCCGAGCTCCATGGACAGTCAAACTATGGTTGAGCTTCTCGACCAGATCGTGGCTGAGCTTCTCAGCCAGAACGTGACTGAACTCCACGGCGAGTCTATGGTCGAGCTCCACGATCAGTTTGTTTTTTTACCATTGATTTGCACTTCATGTGTCACATTTTTTACCGTTAGATGAATTTTTAAAAACTCAAATGACATGGATAGTGATCCACGTGACTTGATCCATAGTCGTTGATCCATCATCATAGTATGCTTGTGATTGTTAGATGAAACTATGGAGATTAAAAGGCATGGACAATGACCCATGTGCTTTTGTCCATGTCCATTGTTTATTTTTTCTTAATACATTTATGACCGTTAGATGTTAGTATAGATATTGAATGGATGAAGCTTGAATGACATCGATAGTGATCCTTGTGAATACAGTCTATCACTTTTGATGAGTGCCATGCGGTATGATCTTGGGCATTGGTTCAACATTTCACCTCTTTATAAACACTTTGAGCAGTGATATTTTTGGGTGCAAGGTCCTTGAGAATATGGTCAAGATGAGCATGTCCATGATATTCAAGTCAGAACTAGCTGGGGCATCCCATGTATTTAGATACTTACTTTTCTTGTAATGTACTATCATTATGTCATCTTATTGTGTTTGTATCTTTTTGAAGCAACCGACTCGACCCATTGTATCCCAATATATGAATCTTCTCTAAGGCTTCTTGATGCCTTATTGACAATATCTTATCGCAATTGGGAAACCTTATGCTCCATGGATAACCTTAAAGAAACGGAGCTTTGGAATCGCATAGAGCACATTCCCGATGGCATACCATGTTTCCCGACTTTAACAGTTTAACAGTAGGTAGAAGTGCATTGCATTATTTGCACGGAATTTACTCATTTTTTGAAAGTGACCCGCCTTTGACCCAACTTGAAAAAAAAAATCTTTTAGTCATGTCATATGTCATAAAGAGTGCTCATCCGTTGGACGATATTGTGGAAATGAAGAAAAAATGAGGGCTAGGGATAAGGAGGTCTCAGCTGGAAAAAAGAAACAGAAAGTTCAATCCATACCTAAGGTGGTGAGGACAGAGAGTTTGACCCTAATTCTTCCTCAAACAGTGGTGACCGCTCGTGATGCTCGTGGTTCAAAAAGGGAGAGGTTTGAACCATCAATGCTGGTATCTCTTCCGGCTGCATTTGTTGCTTCTCAATCGGAACATTCAATTGAAGGAATTATCATCCCTATTACCCCTGACTCATCTTGATGAGGTGAATTCTTTTGCTCCGGTCACGAGTGTATCTGAACTTATCCATGCACATGCTTCTGAAATTAGTGCGCTATTGATGTTTCTACTCACGTTGGCGGTTTTGTGACTTTGGATGGCAACATTAAGAATGTTAGCCATGACTTCTGATTATGAATCATATCAGGCCTTAGTAATTTTTGTTTATTATTTCTTTGAACATTTTTGTTGATGATCATGTGGAACTTCGAGATGGGTTAACTTATTTTACTTTTTCATGGACTTTTGTAAAGTAAGCCGAATGTTTTGTTCATGATCATGTGAAGCATTTGAGCTCTACTTTGGATGAACTAGCAAAGATTTGTGAAAGCCGAACACTTAGTTCATGATTGCGATGTTCCTTTTCTCTGTATGTTACCATCCGAACAAAGATTTGAGGCTAAGAGTATTGAAGCCTTATAAAATTCACGCAAATGATGTAGTTTTGTTATCGTTAAAGTTGAGGTGCATGACTCCATGCAGCAAAGCTTTTAGTGGGCTAAAGGTCGAGAATGGCTGGGGCCGGATGCCAAACTTCTCAAGTTGAGACTTTTTTATCTCATCCCGTCGGATGAGGACTTAATGCCAGATTCCATCGAATCCGAGACCTTACGGGCGAAGGGTCATTACTAGCTAGGCCATATTTGCCTAACTACATGGGGGCTAGGCCTTTCTTTCATTTTTTTTGGATTGCGTTTGTGAAGGTAATCGTTATTTTTAATTCGATATTGTTGCTAAGTTAGCCATTACTACAAAATATATAAAATAGAGAAATGGAAAAAAAAAGTAGACTATCCTGGTAAAAATGCATCATTTTGTCAATCATATGCTGAAAAAAACCCATGTAGTATTTTTTATTAATATTCTTAAAGAAAGATTGCAATGATAAAAAGAAATAAAAAGAAATTCGACTTAGCCGTTAAAAGGTTGTGGTATGAAGTGATGATTCAAGTGGATTGCATTCCAATTTCTTGGAATTATGTGATCGTTTGCATCTTGAAGGATATATGCCTCATGCCTCGTGAATTGAACGACCAAGGCACCATGATAAGATTTAACTCTTCTGCTGGCAAGTGCAAAATTGGTGCGAATCGCTGACACATGTAGCATTGTCGAGTATATTCAGTTGCATCTACTTCCATTGTCGGCTAGAAGTATCTCATCGTCCTAGCCTTATTTACTAGTGAGCGTGCTCTAGAATGATTACCACATTGGCCCTCGTGGAGTTCTACTAGCATATATTGTGCTTCTAACTTATTGAGACATCTAAGATTCATGCCATAAATGATCGTCTGTAAAGTACTCCTTCTATCATCGAGTATCGAGCTGTTTGCATCATAATCTTTCTTGCCCTTGTCTTATCTTCAGGAAGTTCTCCACAAGAAATGTATTTCTTGATTGGATCCAACCAGGAATCTTCGGACAGAGGTGGTTCGATTGATAATGTCTCATTGATCACGATCGGGGATTCTTGGTTAATCGTGGAGTGAAGTATGCTAGGTGTTGCCAAGTACTCTACTGGGACTGTTTGCCTTAACTTTGTATTGATGCCTAAGGCCAAGTTGGCCAGAGTGTCGGCATGACTGTTCTCACTGCGAGGATGTTGTTGTATATCCAAAACAAACATCTATAAAGCTAAGCATGTTGTGATTCGCAGGCGCGTCTACTAACAGATCAATTTTTTATAAAGGAAACTTGTATTTTGGGCATGCTTTGTTCAAATGCATAAAGTCGATACAAATTCTCCATTTCCCATTCTTCTTATTGACTACTACGACATTTTCTAGCCAACCCAGATATCGCACCTCTCTAATAAATCCAGCATTGAGAAGTCTTTGTACTTCATAATTGATTATAGCATTGCGGTCTGGAGCAAACTTTCACATTTTTGCCTCACTAGTTTATAAGTTGGATCTACTTCCAACCTATGATTCATGGTGTCTTGGTCTATATCTGGCATGTCAGTAATGGACCATGTGAATGTGTCACAATTTTCTGTCAGAAATTCCACAAGCTTCGTTTTTAAACCTTTGACAGGTGGAATTGATTATTGTTTAATGAACATAAAGGAGAAAAAGAACGTGAAGCTATTAGCTTGACACCAGTGTGGTGCTGAACCTAATACACTCCGACGCTTAAGTCAGTGAAGTGAAGGAAGGAAAAAATATTGAGAGCTCAAGAGTTTCGAATGTCATACCTCATCTGAGAATCGTCCGCCTTTATATAGATAACTTAATATCAGTGTTGGAATATGAAAAAGCTTCATATTAATTAAGGAAAATGATGAGTCTTTCATTAATTGGGGAATATGAATGGATTTCTTATTTATTTAATCCATCTAAACAAGGCTTTGTATATTCTCTTCTTACTTATGATTGTTTTGATCTTGAGACACTACTATATGTCATTCGGTTTTATCATCGTTTTGCCATTTTTGTTAAGTCTGAGTATAGATACGGCCTTGTGTCATAATTTGACATTATGTTCATCTTGCATAAGATTCGGTCAAATTATGACATTACGTCGCCTCTTATTAGATTCAGCATATTTTGATCTTACTTTGCTTTGTATGAATCAAGGTCACAATGTGACCTTATGTCATCTTCTATAAGACGGTCATATTTTGACCTTATTTTGTCTCATATAAGATTCAGTCAGATTTTGACCTTATTCTGTCTTGTAAGATTCGGCCAAATTATGACCTTATATTGCGCCTCATACTAGGTTCGGTCATAATTTGACCTTATGTCATATTCAACTTGCAAAGGATCTTATACATGAATTGGGTCAAGTAGCCCCTTATGTGATAAATCCATAACATTACCTATTGACCCTCTACAGTTATTGGATTGGGTTTGTATTTTTTCTAATTTATTTCTTTGGTTAATCCTCTTTGTTTGTATAGGTTATGGGTTTCGATTCTCAATTTATTAGAAGTTCTACAATCAGTTCAGAAAGTTGTAGCATAAGAATGAAGTGGTTGCTGATGTTGGAAATTGGGTGTTTAAACACCATTTTCGTGGAACAATTTTGAGCAAATTTTTAGGTGGGACTCACTACGTAAAACTGTAAGGTCTTTGAAGATTTAAAATTTTCTCCGCGAGTATATCGAAATCGACTATTATTTGTCAAAATTGACTTTAAGATGAATGAGAAATTGTAATTCAAAGTGAGTTAAATGAGAATGAAAAAATAAGTGTGAATTGTAGAAATCTCACGTTCAAAATAAAGAATAGGTTGAAGTGGTATATATAAAGATGTTTGGATCAATGTTGATAACTTGATAAGAATAAAAGCTCTCTCTCACGTGCAGGAGGGGTGCAAATCCAAGCATACAGACACGAAAGCCATTCTGAAAAGCCATATATGAGTCGTCTTTGCTCCAGATTTATTTTTTATTCTCTAAGGAAGCCCAAACGACACAACAATATGGAATATTCTAGGTAAATAAAAGCCCAAAAATATTTTTTTAAATGAAGGCAAAAATATTTTTGGACTTTAAATGGGTTAAATGGAATTTTAACGGGTTAAATGGCATTTTAACGGGTTAAATGACCTCTATGGTGTCTTTCCTCCATTAACACTATTAAATGGAGGGTTCTCCTCCTCATTTGACACACCAACAAAAGCAAATAGCTCTAGTTTTCTCTCGCTTGTCTCTTCTTGGTTTTGTCTTATTTTTTGCTCGATTTCGGTTTGGTTTTCTTGGTTTGGTGTTTGGTTTGGTTGCGATTTAGTTTTGGCTCAAATTATTTTTGGTTTAGTCGTCGGTTTCATTTTCCAGTCGGAGTCTTGGGTCGTGAGTCCTTATTCTGGTGGTAGAATTCAGACAATTCAACTCGTTTAGGTGATGAAGTTGGGTGCTCCTGGTACCACAAGTAAAGGGGCGTAATTGTTTAAGTAAACTATGAAAACATGACTCAGTTTGATTTCTCCTTATTTTACTATTACGTTGCTCATATAATTTTTACGTTGGTATTAATATAATTTACATTTCGTAATATTGTATTTGCATTAGTAATTTTCCATAATGATATTATTTACATGTCGTAAGTAAAGACTTTACATCTGGTAATTTCATAATTATTATATTACCGTAATTTTATTTAATCTTATAATGCAATACATTATTTGATAACAATCTTAAAATAGTTATTGCTCTACAAGTTATTGCGTCATGAGATTGATTTTTAGAAATTAATTTAGTTTTTCAACCTAAAATATTTTTTTAATATTGTCCAAAAATTTTGATTTTTGGATTTCAATTTGGTTTTTCAACCTAAAAGATTATTTTAATATTCTCCAAAATTTTGAAACTATAAGTAACTATACAAAGAAATCATGTCTAAGAAATTGGAACTTAAGAGGACTTGTCCCTCCAATTATTTGGGAACTGAATATTGTCGAGAGAACTGGTCCTAAATTGAGTTTCAGAACTCCACTAGTTCAGATAAGAAAATATGGTAACTGAAGTCAACAACAATGTTGTATCGAACCATGCTACTAAAATCCAAGGGCAGAACCATACTATTGGGGTTCAAATGCCAAACATTGTTGTGTAAAACCCTGTTGCGGTACCGATGCCCCTACCCATTTCTCATCAGGAGAAACCTAAGAAATTTAATAGTTTGAAATTCAAAAGTTGGGAGCAAAAGATGCTCTTCTCTCTGACCACCCTGAATCTTACAAAATGCTTGACTAAAGAAGCTCCTAACTCAATGACGAAGAGCAGGATTTCCAAACGATGAGTGTTGTTGAAGCTTGGAAACATTCTGTCAATTTATGTAGAAATTACATAATGAATGGTCTTGTTGATTCCTTATATAATGTTTATTCTGACAAGAAAATAGTTAAGGAGTTATGAGAATCTCTTAAATGAAAGTACAAGACTAATGATCCGGGCGCCAAGAAATTCATTGTGGGCCGCTTCCTAGATTTTAAGATGGTGGACTCCAAAATGGTGATCAGTCAAGTGCAAGAATTTTAGATTATTCTGCACGAGATTCATGTTGAGGGGATGATAGCAAAGACGAAGCTATAGAGAAATTTATTCTCTATAAAAAGGAAGTTGTGACTCAACTTAACAAGAAAATTAATGTCCTGAGAAGTTATCGAGGTGGTGAGTACGAATCTCTGTTTTTTGAGTTCTGTGATCAATATGAGATTATACATGAAACCACTAAACTTTATTCACCTCAGTCAAATGGTGTAGCTGAGCGTAAAAAATGTACCTTGAAAGAAATTATGAATGCATTGCCGATCCGTTATGGATTACCTCATAACATGTGGGAAGAAGTCATTTTGACGGATAACTATCTTTTGAAAAAGATACACAAAAAGGATAAGACCACATACGAGTTGTGGAAATGTAGAAAATCTTCATACAAATACTTACGAATGTAGGGATGCCTCATTAAAGTGATGGTACCTACACCTAAAAATGTGAAGATATGATCAAAAAATGTTGATTGCATTTTCATAATACATATCGGTTCCTTGTGTACGAATATAGCAATCCTGAGATTCACAAGAATACGATTAATGATGTATAGGAATGCATTATTTTTTGAACATGTATTTCCTTACAAATATAAGGAATAGCCAAGCTTTTCAAAAATACTTCTTGAGATTATTATTGATGAAGAAGATAGTCAGGACCATGATGAAGAAATTAAGCTACAACTAAGAAAGAGTAAAAGAGCTAGGACAAAAAAGTATTTTTATCCTGATTTTCTAACCTATATGATTGGAAGTGAACCAATAACTTTCAATTAAGTTGTGAACTCCAATGAAGGTCCTATGTGGTCATAAAGAGTGAAATGTTTCCATTTTGCAAAATCATACTTGGGAAATTATCGATCTTCCACCCAATTGTAAACTTTTGTGTTCCAAGTGGATTTTCAAACAAAAATGAAAGCCGATGGATCAATTGATAAATACAAGGATAGAATTATAATTAAAGGCTATTGACAAAAGAAATGTATTGATTATTTTTATACATATTCTTCGATGTCTAGAATAAACTCCATTAGAATGGTACTTGCAATTGCAATTTTGCAAAATCTTGAAGTAAATCAAATGGATTTCAAAATGGCCTTTCTAAATGGAGATTTAGAGGAACAAATCTACATGGAACAACCAGAAGGGTTCTCTGCTCTTAGGTAAGGAAATAAAGTTTGTAAATTAGTCAAATCACTATATGGTTTGAAACAAGTACCAAAACAATGGCATGTTTACCGTCGGTAGTCACATAAAGTTAAGCGGATTCAAAATCAACGAAGGTGATAAATATATTTATGTTAAAGACACAAAGAATGGATATGTCATTATGTACTTGTATGTTAATGACATTTTTATCGTTGCTAATAATTGATAAGATGATCAATTCCACTAAAGATATGTTGAAATCTAGATTTGATATGAAGGGCATGTGACTTGCTGATGTTATATTGAGAATAAAAATCAAAAGAACATCAGAATGACTTATTCTAAGTCAATCTCATTATGTATATATTATTTTTGGAAAATTTAGCAAAAGATAACACTGGTGAATAAAAAAACACCAATGGATACAAGTGTATATTTTTTCAAGAATAAAGGTGAGAGTGTCTCTAAAATATAGTACTCTATAGTGGTAAGTAGTCTAATGTACTTGATGATTTGTACAAGACCTGATATAACTTATACAGTGAGTAAACTAAGTAGATTTGCGAGTAATTCTAGAGCTAAATATTGGAAATCCATTGTGAGAGTACTGAGGTACTTAAGATATACTCAGAATTATGGACTACACTATACAAGATATTCAATGGTCTTAGAATGATATACTGATGCAAATTGGATATCTCATCAGAAAGATACGGGGTCTACTAGTGGATATATTTTCACACTAGGAGGCATTGCCATAGCATGAAAATGCTCAAAACAGGTTGTTATAGCTAGATCCACTATGGAATCTGAGTTTATAGCATTGGACAAATGTAGGGAAGAGGCTGAGTGACTACAATACTTCCTAGAGGATATTCCAAGATGACCAAAACATGTGCCACCGATCTACATACACTATGATAGTCAAAGCAATATGTACAATAGTAAGTCTAGACACATTCGTCATAGACATAATACCATTAAACAACTACTCTTGACATGAGTTATCACTTTTGACTATGTGAAGTCAAAGGATAATATTGTGAATTTGCTAACCAAATGGTTAAATAGATAATTAGTTGAAAAGTCATCGATGAGAATGAGACTAAAGCCCATGTAAGAATAAGATGATACAAAGAAAACACAACCTAGTTGACTGAAGATCCCAAGATATAGGTTCAAAGGGACAACCTAATTGTATAAACTTAGCCAAATCACTGTGGGATTTTCCTCATCCATTCCTATGATGAAAATAGTGATATCCATTAGATATTAGGTTAAGCTGAGCTTTTAACAATTCTTATGCATCGAAAACTGTGTGATCCGAGCAAAATAATACAGGTTTACTCTTAAATTAAGAGATCACCTATGTGAGAGTGAAGTGGGACCGCTTCTATGGAAATTGTAAGGGCACAATTATTTAGAAACTCTTGCAGAACCAGGAGGACGTTCATGGCCAAAACGAACATAATCATGAGAATTGAACTATCCCATGGATGACTTCTATGTGTAGTATGTCATCATTTACACAAAAGACCGAGTAGTTCAAAGGAATTGTATCTGCTGATCAACTAGTAAAGTAAGCCTACTTATACAAGAGAATGTTCAAAGGGTAAAACCTATTTATCCTATGCAGGTTTCGAAACGTTGAATTCAATCACCATATCTGTCATGTCATTGGTCGTTAATTTTCATTCATGTAAGAAACTAGGTTCTTAAACACCATTTCCACGGACCAATTTTGAGTAAATTTTTAGGTGGTACCCACTACATAAAATGTATGTTCTTTGGAGATTTGAGTTCTCATCCACGAGTACATTGAAAATCGACTATTAATTTGTCAAAATTGGCTTTGGGATGAATGAAAAATCGCCACCCAAAGTGAGCTAAATGAATGAAAAAAATAAGTGAGAATAGTAGAAATCTCACATTGAAAAAGTAGAAAATGTTAAAGTGGTATATATAGAGATGCTTGGATCAATGTTGGTAACTTGATAAGCATAAAAGCTCTCTCTCGCGCTGGGTAGGGGGGATGGTGCAAATCCTAGCCCGGTTCAGCATGCGGCTTGGGTGTGGTCTACTTTTGCTCCAGATTAATTTTTCTTCTCCAAGGAAGCCTAAAAGTCACTAGAATATGGAATATACTACGTAAATAAAGGCCCAAAAACTTTTAATGAAAGGCAAAAATATATGTGGGCTTTAAATGGGCTAAATGGCATTTCTGGTGGCTCTCATCCATGAACACTATAAAAGGAGGGGTTCCCCTCCTCATTTGTCACACCAACAAAAGAAAATAGCTTTAGTTTTCTCTATTTTGTCTCTTTCCAGTTTTTTCTTATTTTTTTACTCGATTTCGGTTCGATTTTCTTTGTTCGGTGTTTGGCTCAGTTTATTTCTTGTTCGAGTCTTGGTCCGTGAGTCGTTTCTCTGTGGTAGAATTCAAACAAGTCAATTCTTTAAGGTCGTGTAGTCATATGTTCTTGAGCTGCCTCCAACCATTTTATCTTAAGAAATAGACGTCGTTATCAACATTAGTACCACAAGTAATGGGGTAATTATTTTAATGAAACCGTGAAAACATGATTCAGTTTGATTTATCCTTATTTTACTGTTACGCTATTCATATAATTTTAGCGTTGGTATTTATATTGTTGACATTTTGTAAACATCTTATTTACATAAGTAAATTTTTGTAATTATATCCTTTACATGTCGTAAGGAATGTATTTCTATTTGTAATTCCATACTTGTTGTATTGCCGTAGTTTTCATTTAGTCTTATAATACAATACATTATTTCTAACAGCTGATACACAATTTGAAAAGCAAATGTCTTGCCTAAGAAAACACTTATCATAGAAGAAAATATGCTTGGAGATGTTTCAACCTGATCTTGTCTACTTTATGTGTTTCTTTGAATGGAAAATTAGGGGATTAGGCTACTTTAAGTTTCAAATTTTTATTTTGTCTTTTTAATTTTATATTTTGAACATATGGCCAGATTCTCCTTTAAGTTTGTTAGTTAGTTATGATTTTATTTGACCATTTACATTTTTACCCTTTTGTAAATATAAATGTCTATTTTTTAGATTTTATTATATTTATTTGTTTGTAGGTTGCGGCTGCTCTACATCTCTCTTCTTCCTTGTCTCCAACAATTTTTGCCCAGCCATGAGTTTTCTCCAATTTCTCGTCCCTCAAACATTGCCTTCCTCATAGCTTCTTCCACCAAAACACCAACCTCCCTCCCATAAACCAGCCCCAATAATCCTTAAACCCTCTCATGTATTGCCACCACTATCCCTCACCCAAGGCCTCTGTTCCAATTTCCAAGAAAAAATTATCTATCTCAACTCCATCAGCTTCAACTTCTTCTTTCTCATCGAAAATCACCCTCCAATCATCTTCGTATCTCTCACCAACATTAAATCTGTCGTCGATTTCACGACCTCCATGAACTTCAATGCCATCAAGTTCTGTAGGATCGTTGGGACTAGATCTGATCGCATAGTAAACATGGTCATCCTTCAAAAAGAGTCACTAATATGATCTTACATGAATGCCCATACATGTTAACACTAATAACGCCATCATCTGTTCAGCTTGCCAATAAGGCAACAATCATAGACAATCCTATACAAGTTCACAAACCAAAACCACTCATATTTGGGGACCTGCACCACTCACTTCAAATGGATATATGTATTATATAATCTTTGTAGATAACCTAACTAGGTTTACCTGAATGTATCCTCTTAAGCTTAAGTCTGAAGCCTTCATAGTATTTAAATACTTTAAGAGTTATGTTGAATTAGGTTACAAAGTCAAGACTGTTCAGTCTAATTGGGGGGAGAATATAGGTCTTTTAGTACCCTTTTATAGTCCAGTAGGATTCATTTCGGCACACATGTCCTCACACACACCGTCATAATGGTGTTGAAGAATGGAAGCACAGACACCTTATAGAAACATGATTTACCCTCCTCTCCCAAGCCTTCATGCCACTCAGGTACTGATGGTATGCTTTTCACACTACCCTTTATCTCACTAATAGACTCCCTTCTGAGGCTCTTACACAAATGCCACTTTATCAAGTTCTCCACAACCATGATCCAAATTACAAGTTTCCTTATGTCTGGTTATTTGTGCTTTCCACACTTAAGACCTTACAACCAGCATAAACTTGATTTCAGGTCTTCTCCCTATGTCTTTTTAGGACATTCTTCTGCTCATAAGGGATATCTTTGCTTGCATTCTAGTGGCAAGGTGAATACTGCTATTAATGTTATTTTTATGAATATCATGTTTTACCTTGTTATAACAGGTTTTGTTAGAATTATATCCATAAAATAGGATGTAATAAGTATTTATGATTATTTAGTTATTTTACAAACATTGTATATTATTGAATTTAAAGAATAAATGGAATTTTTTATTTTAATTAAAGTGTGTTTATAGTTTACTCAAATCATGGAACTATTATCAACGTAAAAAGAGTAAAGACAGAGGTGTCTTCCAGACAAACTTTTCTGAAATAGTTCATAATGTTATTCGTAGTCTTAGGATCGATTGAGCAATCGAGTCTGATTATGATTGTTAGAGTGAACCAAAGGATGCCAGTCTTGGGGCATGAGAATGGAGATTCTAACGGTTGACCTTGACATGTTATGGAACATGTTGAATAGACCACTAAAAAATCAGTTTAGAGCAAATTTGTTTACCTAGCTCTAAAACTAATTGTTACACCTTAAGTGTATTTTCATAACTACCATAATCCTGAGGTGAATACGAAACTTGACCTAGTTAGTTACGATCTTTGATACGCCAAAGGAGTGAGTTCATTGCCGAACAATACCTCGGCTGTTGGGATTGTGATTCAACTATGTTGGAGTTTCCTGATTCACATATATGAAAATTTGTGGCTAGTTTACAAATGCAATAATATCACGTTGTGCTTTACTGATGGGTATGTAAATAAATTAACCTGATCAGGTATTCGATGAAATGAATCATTGAATAAGACACGGTGAACTGTACGAGACAATGTTGAATTTATATCCCTAAAGTGGGGTCTAATAACTATTTATGAGTATTTATTTCTCAGACATTTTGTATTACTGAATTTAATGAATGAATGAAAGTTTTTTCAATAATTAAAGTATGTTTATAATTTACTCAAGTCTTGAAACTATTGTCAACGTAAGAAGAGTAAAAACTGAGAAGTCTTCTAGACAAACTCTTCTTAAATAGTTCAGAATGTTATTCACAGTCTTAGGATCAACTGAGCATTCAAGTCTGATTATGACTGTTAGGTTGAACTAAAGAATGCCAGTGTTGGGGCATGAGAGTGGAGACTCTAACGGTTGAGCTAGACATGTTATAGAACATTTTGAATAGATCATTAACAAATTAGTTTGGAGCAAAGTTGTTTGTCTAGGTCTAAATCTAATTGTTTACACATAAAAAGTATTTTTGTGATCACATTAATCCTGAGGTGAATACGAAAGTTGACTTAATTACTTATGGTCTTTGATATGTCAAATGAGTGGGTTCAAATTGCCACACAATACCTCAGTTGTTTGGATCGTGATTCAACTATGTTGAAGTTACGTGATTCATAGATATAGAATTCGTGGCATGGTTATAAAATACAACAATATCACATTATTCTTTATTGATGATTGTGTGAATAAATAAACATTGCCAGGTACTCGATGAAATAAATCATTGAATAAGACATGGCGAACCGTGTGAGACAATTCATTGTTATGTGTTTCTTATTCACAATCAATAAAATAGTTAAGGAAATAATAAATAGAGGGGTAAAATGATAATTTTACATCCTACTATTGTTTTCACGAAGGGAAACATAGTAAAATATTCTGTAAACCGTGAAATAAAAAGTGTTTATTTGCACCAACAGAAAATGTAGCACGCATGAATGGAGAATTGATTAAATATCAGACCTATAGTAGAGTCGTACGATGTCATGGTTAAATATGTCAGGAATTTATAGAGATAAATTCTTCGAGTATTTGAATCTTATAGCTTTATTCATATGTGTTCATTTGGTCTTAGGAGTAGTTCATGAGGACATAAATGAGAAATAACATAAGTTGAACCAAAAATGTGTTTTGGACTAAGGTATACTTCCCGAACCCATATGAGATGGGTATTGTCACTAAAGTAGTGAAGAGCAAAAATTAATGTTTAAATCAATTAATTATTATTTTCTAATTATTGGATAATTAGTAACTAACAGAAATTAATTAACTGATGTAGATCAATTTAATTTATCAATTTAGATTGATAAATTTAGACACACTATTAACTCTAGAGAGATGTAAAATTTCGACAATTAGAGTAAATGGAGGAGAATTTCAATAATTTACAGTATATGGGTGTATGTGTAAATTCTGTAATCTTTATAAAAGGGGTGGGATTATGGTTGCCTCCCTAAGTGTGTTGACACACCCCCGATCATAGTGTGTGATTACACAGAGCAAAGAAAACCGTTTCTCTCTCTTATCCCTGTTGCCGCCGAAATCTAGAGGAAGAAGATAATTTTTTTTTCTGTTGTTTTGAGAGCCAATACTCAATTACTGACGACATCTTATTGAGATATACTTCTGAATCCTACGAGTTATTGTTGGTGTGAAGATTGATTTAAGTTCTACGAATAACAAAGAACGCAAGACAATCAATAGGATTGCACCAAGTCAGAACTTCTCTAAACAAGAAAGGTATAATATTATTTCTACATCTTCTAAATATGTCAATCTAAATATGCATGATCATAAAAATGTTTTATATTTAATACGATTAAATAGTTTATGTGAATATTTTTTTAATTTTCCACCCACGAACTGTTCATGGTTCATTTTTTTCCCAAAATTTTAAAAGTCGATCCAACAATTGGTATCCGATCCTTGGGTTCTTAATTGTGCATATTTAGTAATTAGACGTATGTATCAATGGATGTTGTGATATTGGTATATTTTTTGTATGATAGATTCAAAGCATGTTTGAATGTATTTTATGAGTGGATCCCGATCGATCGGTTCTAGGTGTTTATTTTCAATTTTAGAATTGATGTACGCAAAATGAGGGATAAGATTTGATGTAATTTAATTTTTGCAAAAGTCGTATCTTTAAATTCCATGTAAATTCATCATCGCAAGAAAAGTCGTTGTTCATTGTCGACGTCGCAGTTCATCACCGTCATCGTCGCAGTCGTCATTGTTCACCACCGCCACCGTCATTTACTGTAGCATCGTGTCGTCGCCTGCTTCCCCATGCCGCTGCTTGTCGTCGTCGCTTACCGCTGTAGGTTTACTAATTATGGTTTAAGAAACCTTGTGATTTTGAAAACTTTAGGATTTAGAAAACCTTGAGGTTTGGAAATTTTAGGGTTTAGGAAACCTTCAGTTTTTGAAAACTTTAGGATTTAGGAAACCTTGAAGTTTTAGTAACTTTAAGGTTTATGAAATCTTGAGCTTTTGGAAACTTTTAGGTTTAGGAAACCTTAGGGGTTTGCCCAATCTAGTCCTTAAAAATTATATTTATTTAATTCGGTAAATTTTCAACCCTAATTAATTAAAATTTATTTTATAAATTGTTTTTAAAATAAATCGTGGCTGGTCTAGAAGCAAATCTATGGGAAGAAGTTATGAACGTTGAGATACAATCGATGTACTCGAACGGAGTCTGAAAACTTGTAAATCCTCCTCAAGGGGTAAAACATGTAGGGTGTAAATGAATTTATAATAAAAAGAGAGGTCCGAGTCAGAATGTGGAGGCATTCAAAGCTAGGCTAGTAGCCAAGGGCTATACCATAAATGAAGGTGTTGACTATGAGGATACCTTCTCGTTGGTGGCCATGTTTAAATCCATCTGAATCTTCCTGTCCATTGCTGCTGCCCTCGATTGTGAAATATGAAAAATAGATGTCAAGATGTTGTTCTGAATGTTAATCTATAAGGGAGCATTTATATGGCTCAACCAGACGGGTTCATGGAGAAAGGTCAAGATGGTAAGGTTTGTGAACTGGTGAAGTCCACTTATGGACTTAAGTAACTGTCTCGATCGTGGAATATCATATTCGATGAAATTATCAAGAACTTCAATTTCGAGCAGTTAGTGGACAAACCCTATGTGTATAAGCTAATACACAAAGGGAAGGTGATTTTTCTAGTTTTATACTTGGATGATATTTTGCTCATTGGGAATGATTGAGGAAAATTGTCTAATGTCAAGATTTGGCTTGAAAAATAATTTGATATAAAGGATCTTAGAGAAGCTGCATTTGTTTTAGGTATTCAGATATTTCAGGATCGGAAGAATAGATAATTGGCATTGTTTCAAGCAACTTATATTGATAAGGTGATGGATCGCTTCATTATGCAAGGCTCCAAGAAGGGATATCTTCCTTTCAGGCATAGAGTCAGTCTCTCAAGAAGAGGAAGACATGAGAAAGATTTCCTACGCCTCAGTCGTAGGAAGTCTCATGTATGCGATGCTTTATACTAGGCCAGACATTTGCTACGCGGTTGGCGTGGTGAGTCATTTCCAATCTAATCCTATACTCGAGCATTGGAATGTCGTCAAACACATCCTCAAGTATCTTATGAGACCAAGAAAATACATGTGTGTGTTCAGGTATTGACCTGAATATTATGGGGTATACTGATTTTGATTTCCAAACAGACAAGGATTTTAGGAAGTCCACTTCAGGAGCGGTGGAGCAGTTGTATGGAGAATTATCAAGTAATCTTACATTGCTAATTCTACCATGGAAGTTGAGTATGTGGTAGCTTGTGAAGCTGCTAATGAGGTTGTATGGCTTAAAAAGTTCTCTAAGACTCTAGAAGTTGTTCCAGAAGCTGATAAGCCCATGAATTTTATTGCGATAACATTGAGGTTGTAGCGATTTGAAGGAACCAAGGATCCATAAAAGATCTTAACACATTGAGCATAAATATCACATGATTAGAGAGACTGTTCAGCGTGGAGATGTTGTAGTAAAACACATATCAACGGTCAACAACCTGACAGATCCATTCATGAAAACTTTAAACAGTAAAGACTTTGATGGTCATCTCGAGGGCATGGGGATACGAGATTGTACACGTCTACTTTAGTCCAAGTGGACGATTGTTTGAAATATGTCCAATAAAGTAGGGTGTAATAACTATTTATGAGTATTTAGTTATTTCTCATACAGTTTGTATTACTAAATTTAATGAAAGAATAAAAGCTTTTCTATTAATTAAATTGTGTTTATAATTTACTCAAGTCCTGAAACTATTATTAACGTAGAAAGAATAAAGACTAAGGGGTCTTCAAAATAAACTCTTCTGAAATAGTTTAGAATGTTATTCGTAGCCTTAGGATCGACTAGGAAATCGTGTCTGATTACGACTGTTAGGTTAAACTAAAGGATGTCGGTCTTGGGACATGGGAGTGGAGACTCTAATTGTTGATCTAGACATGTTATGAAACATGTCTAATAGACCAGTAATAATTAGTTTGGAGCAAAGTCATTTATCTAGCTCTAAATCTAATTGTTTACATCTTAAAAGTATTTCGTGATTACTTTAATCTTGAGGTGAATACGAAACTTGATTTAGTTACATGCAGTCTTTGATACGCTAAAGGAGTGAGTTTGAATTTTCAGATAATAACTCGGTTGTTGGGATCGTGATTCAACTATGTTGGAGTTACGTGATTCACAGATATGAAATTCGTGGCGAGATTGTAAAATGCAACAATATCACCTTATGATTTATTGATGGGTGTGTGAATAAATAAACCTGGTAAGATACTCGATAAAATGAATTATTGAATAAGACATGGTTAACTGTGCAAGACAATTCACTGTTATGTCTTTCTTATTCACAATCAATAAAGGAAATATAACTATAGGGGTAAAATGATAATTTTACATTCCGCTATTGTTATTAATATTCACGAAGGTTAACATTACAAAATATTATGTGGATCATGAAATAAAGTGTTTTATTTGCAGCAACAGAAAATGTAGCGCACATGAATCGAGAGATTGATTCAATATGAGACCTATATTGGAGTCGTAAGATGTTAGGATTAAATAGGCCAGTAATTTATGGAGAAAAATTCACCAAGTATTTGAATCGTATAGCTTTAATCATGTGGGTCTATTCGGTCTTAGGAATAGCTCATAAGAGCATGAATGAGAAAACAACACTAGTTGAACCAAAACGTGTTTTGGACCAAATTATACTTCCTGAACCCACATGTGATGGAAATCGTCACTAAAGTAGTGAAGAGCAAAAATTAATGTTCAAATTAATTAATTTTTATTTTCTAATTATTGGATAATTAGTAAATAAAATAAATTAATTAATTGATAGAGATCGATTTAATTTATCAAATTGGATTGATGAATTTGGGCAGAGTATTGGCTCTAGGGAGATGTAATATTTCGACAATTATAGTAAAGGGAGGAGAATTTCGGCAATTTACAGTATATGAGTATATGTGTAAATTCTCTAATATTTATAAAATGGATGACATTAGGGTTGCCTCACTAAGTACGTCGACACAACCCTGATCACAGTGTGATTACATAGAACAAAGAAATCAGTTTCTCTCTCCCCTCTCTATTGCCGCCAAAATCTAGAGGAAGAAGATAAATTTTTTTTCCTTCTATTGTTTTGAGAGCCCACACTCAATTCTTGATGATATCCTATTGAGATATACCTCTGAATCCTACGAGTGGTCGTTGGTGTGAAGATTGATTCAAATTCTACGAAGAACGCAAAACAATCAATAGGATTCCACCAAGTCAAAACTTTTCTGATACAAGAAATGTATAATATTATTTCTACATCTTCTAAATACATCAATCTAAATATGCATGATCATAAAAAGTTTTATATTTAATATGATTTAATAGTTGATGTGAAAAAAATTTGATTTTCCGCCACGAACCGTTCGAGGTTTAATTGTTTTTCCTCAAATTTTTAAAACCCGATCCAACAGACAATTCACTTTTATGTTTTTTTTATTCACAGTCAATAAATGAGTTAAAAAATAATAACTACAGGGGTAAGATGACAATTTTACTCACCAAGTATTTGAATCATGTAGCTTTATTCATGTGGGTTCATTCAGTCTGAGTAGTAGCTCATAAGGGCAAGAATGAAAAACAACATCTGTTGGACCAAAAATATGTTTTGGACTAATGTATACTTCCCAAGCCCATATGGGATGGGTGTCGTCACTTAACTAGTGAAAATCAAAAATAAATATTCAAATTAATTAATTGTTATTTTTTATTAGATAATTAGTAAATAAAAGAAATTAATTAATTAATTGATAGATATCAATTTAATTTATCAATTTTGATTGATGAATTTGGACACAGTATTGACTCTAGGGGATATGTAAATTTTGGCAATAACAGTATAAGGAGGGTGATTTTTAGCAATTCAACATATAAATGTATATGTGTAAATTCTTTAATAATTATATAAGGGATGTCAGTAGGGTTGCGTCTTCAACTGTGTTGACACAGCACTGACCACAAAGCAGAAAAGAGTTTCTCTATTCCCTCTCTCTCTATTTCCGTCGAAATCCACTATAGAGGAAGAAAATGATTTTTTTTTCTTCCTCATTTGTTTTGAAAGCCCACATTCAATTCTACAACATATGACACTGAGATATACTTATGAATCCTACAAGTGATTGTTGGTATGAAGATTGATTTGAGTTCTACGAATAACGAAGAACTTAAGACAGTCACTAGGATTTCACTAAGTCAGAAAATCTTTGATACAAGAAAGTTATAAATTTGTTTCTACGTCTTCTAAATACGTTAATATAAATATATGTGATCATAAAAGTTTTATATTTAATGTGATTAAGTTTTATTTTAATTTTTTTTATATTCCGTCCACGAATCGTTCATGGTTCACTATTTTTTCTTAAAATTTTAAAATCCAATCCAACATGTTTATATTCCTTGACAGCAATGAGAGAGAAATGAGGAAAATTGATGCCTTGCGTGTTTTGCAACTAATCACATTCTTGTGATTAATTTCCTTCTAATTACTATTTTAGCTCCCTTTATAGATTGCTGTAAATTTAGCTTCTCGGGAAGTGTCGTAATTTTACAGCATTTTCAATGAATAGAAATCTGAATTTGAACTCGAGGTTTTCTATAACTACTGTTAGACTCACTTTACACAAAAAAATCACATGAACCTCCGTGAATTTGTTAGCTTGTTGCACTTAATAGGTAATTAGGTACAATGAATTACAAAAGTTAACAAAATTGTCCCCCCTTTTGAACATCTCGTAGGTTTTCACTTTTTACTGAAATATTAAACGTTCTTCTACTACTTTTTAGAATATACCATTAAGAATTTGTGAGAATAAAGAAAAGAAAGCAAGACATATTAAGAATAAAAGTGAAGAAAGATACATGAAATTACAAACAAGTTTCTTCGCATTAAATGTCATTCACTTTCTTTTCAACCAAGCACACATTTTCTCTCGCTTTCCCCTCTGCTCTCCCCGTGACCTTTTTTCTCCTACCTTTTCACCTTTTCTCCTAGCCCTTCTCCCCTGTTTCACCTTTCCGTCTCTCTTCTCTTTCTCCCTCTCCTCTGTATTTTCTTCGTCTCTTCTGTCCCTCTCTCTGCTTTCCTTTTAGTCTCTTTCCCTCATCCTTCACTGGTTTTCTCCTCCTTTGTAGGTCTGTTGTTGAATTTTTCTATGTTTTCTATAGAGTTCTCCTTCCATTTTGGAAGGTTTTATTTCTACTAGTTGTGTAGATATGGCATACCAAATCTCCGATCTTTGGTGATTATTTTCTCTTCGAATCTAGCTTTTATGGTGATTTTGGGATTTTATTTGTGTGTGACACAGTCGGATGTCCCAGATCTGTTTAAAATGATGTTGTTCTTCATGTAAATATACATTTGCAGTGTTAGTTAGTGAACCAGGTTTGGATGGTGGGAGACATTTGGAACGAGCCGTTCGAGCTCTACTTTTATGTGTTGTTTATTATGGGTGAAGAAAAACCAATCAAACCGATAAAATTGACCGAACTAAACTGAACGAAGACAGTTCGAGCACTTTGGATGGCTCATCGGTTACACTTTAAGTAAATCATGCGGTTAGGCTCGGTTTGTAGTTTTTGCAAAGAAACCAAACCAAGCCGACCTATTATTACATATAAATACATCATCTACTGTTTCCCTACCTAAGGCCCTCATTTTCTCAAATCCCAGCGCCACTCTCTCATCTCCTTCATTCCCCCATTTCCCCAATAACCTCTTCGTCTCTCTTCCATCTCTCCTAACACACAACCTCTTTACTCTCTAACTCTAGGGCTCTCCCGTTTCTCTCACTCAATCTCTCTCAATCTCTAGGCTCTCTCTCACCTCCCTCATTTTGAAGAGTCCCTCTCATCTCTCTTTTCTCTCTTATCTAACACTCAAGTCTCTCTAACTCAGTAGGCTCTCTAGTTTCCTCTCATCTCTCAAAATTACTAATCTGAAAAGCATGTGGTCTCTCTCCCTCTCGCTCTCAATCTCTCTATGTATATATCCAGCAAAATAATATATTGGTTGACAAAAGAATGATGAGATTCAAGAAAACCAAAGAATGAGATTAAGCTATCGGTCGTTGGTTGGCTTTTTTGGAAGCTTTCAATCTCTTCATGGTGATTTTCTGGGAAGTTCTTATCTTCTGTTTTGCTATATTTTTTTTTATTTTTAAAGGATTCATTTGATTTGTGTTTCATTGTTAGGCTTGATTTGTGGTTAGAGATTTGTTGCTGTTAAGGTTGATTTTTGGTTTAAGATTAGCTTAGTTTTGTTTGCAATCTATTGAATTTTTTTGTTAGGGTTTTGGCTTCTTTTAGGAATTAATAATTGAAGCTTTTTGTACCGAGAAAGGTAAAGACTTTTGTTGTTTTTACTTTGATTTTACCGGCCCGGTTTGGTTTATTGTGGTTTTATAGATTTTATATGGTTCGATTTGATGCGGTTTTTAAATACTTTCCGATTCGGTTCGGTTTCTGTTATTGTCAAACCGCATTTGCGGTTCGGTTTGTCTAGACCCCCTAAACTGTACCGAACCAAACCACTTACACCATTCCTGTTTATGCACACGATTCCCTCTCGGTATGTAAGTAGACGTATATTGATCTTATCTAGCACTTATAATTATTTATTTATATTTATATATGATAGTTTTGTTTAGATCTTATTGATGTTTGTAACTCCACCTTCGTAATGAAATGCGTTGTTTATCTTTAAAAAAAGCACATGTTTTCACATTTTCTCGAAATCTTTTGTAGACATTCACGTACAAAATGTGGTCTTAGAGTGAGGACTCTCTTCATGTCTTAATGGATTCTAAACCCAATATTAAATAGAATTGTAGAAATTTATGCAAGTTGTATATTTTAAATACAAACATGTCAAACATTTTGAAAAACTCCAATAATAACACTTTTTAAGAACAAAATTAATATCTAGCATTTTGATTTAAATTCAATATTATTTTATTAGTTAACTTACTAATATACCATCATTTTACGCTCTCTCTCTCCTTCCACATCTCTCCCTTTCTCTCCACCCTCTTCACGTCTCTCTCTTCCCTTCTAAATAGCATTATTAACATTTATTTAATTAACAAATCTTTACCATTTTATCTCTCTCCTTCCACATCTCTCTCATTAGATTTATTAACATTTATTAGATTTAGTCCATTTTTGTCATTTTCTTTATATCTCTCCATTATTATATATTATATATCTATATAATAATTATATATACATATTCACTCATTAATGTTTTAATTGTATTAGGAGAAAATAATTGACAAATTTCATGCTCTTTCCTAAGAATATATATTTTATTAATTATTTTTATATGATGCTGAGGTTTGAAGAAAGTAACAGACCATGTTGATTTATAAATTTCTTTACTAGAAATTTTGGGTATATTCTAAAATTGCCGAAGGAAGTAACACACTGTGATCAGAGTTGTGTCAACACACTTAGGAGACAACCTTAATGTCATCCCTTATATAAAGATTATGAAATTTACAAATATACCCCATATACTGTAAATTGCTAAAATTCTCCTCCCTTTACTATAATTGGCAAAATTTTACATCTCTCTAGAGCCAATACTGTGTCCAAATTCATCAATCCAAATTAATAAATTGAATTGTTCTTCATTAATCAATTAATTAATTTCTTTTATTTATTAAGTATCCAATAATTAGAAAATAACAATAAATTAATTTGAACATTAATTTTTTGGTCTTCACTACTTTAGTGAGATACCCATCACATATGGGTTTAGAAAGTATACATTGGTTCAAAACACATTTTTGGTCCAACTGATGTTGTTTCTTATTATTGTCTTTATGAGTTACTTTTGAGATCGAATGGATCCACATGAATAAAACTATAAGATTCAAATACATAACGAATTTATCTCCATAAATTCTTGACCTATTTAATCATGAATTTAGACACTTTTTTATTGCTGAATCAACTCTCCATTCATGCGCACTGCATTTTCTGTTGGTGTAAATAAACATTTTTTTATTTCACGGTCCACATAATATTTTTCTATGTTACCCTTCTTGAATATAAGTAACAAGAGCGGGATAGAAAATTATTGTTCTACGTATCTGGTTATTATTTCTTTAACTCTTTTATTGACTGTGAATAAGAAAGACATAACAGTGAATTGTCTCGCACAATTTACCATGTCTTGTTCAATGATTCATTTCATCGAGTACCTGACCAAGTTTATTTATTCACACACCCATCAATAAAACATAAGATGGTATTGTTGCATTTTGCAATCTCGCCATGATTCCATATCTGTGAATCACGTAACTTCAACATTGTTGCATCACAATCCCAACAACCTAGGTATTGTCTGGCAATTCGAACTCACTCTTTTGGTTTATCAAATACCGCAAGTAACTTAGTCAAGTTTAGTATTCACCTAAGGATTAATGTAATCATGGAAATACCCTTAAGGTATAATAATTATATTTAGAGCTAGATAAACGGCTTTGCTCAAAACTAATTTGTTACTCATTTATTCAACATGTTCCATAACATGTCTAGGTTAAGCGTTAGAGTCTCTACTCCTATGCCCCAAGACCAGCATCATTTGGTTCAATCTAATAGTCGTAATCAGACTCGATTAGCCAGTCGATTCTTAGACTGCGAATAATATTTCTGAACTATTTCAGATGAGTTTGCCTGGAATACCCCTATGTATTTACTCTTCTTACGTTGACAATAGTTCTAAGACTAAAGTAAATTATATATACACTTTAATTAAAGGAAAACTTTCATTGATTCATAAAATTCAGTAATACATAAATTTCAGAGAAATAACTAAATACTCATAAATAATTATTACACCCTACTTTATGGACATAATCCTAACAATATCCCACTTGAACTAAAGTAGGCGTGTACAATCTCGTATCTCCATGCCCTCCAGATCACCTAAAAGATTTTTCTGCATAAAGTCTTCGTGAATGGATCTGTCAGATTGTTGACCATTGATATGTGTGTTACTACAGCATCTCCACGTTGAACAATCTCTCTGATGAGGCGATACTTATGCTCTATGTGTTTGGATCTTTTGTGGCTCATCGGTTCCTTTGAGTTTGCTACAGCCCCATTGTTATCGCAATAAAGTGTCATGGGTTTGTCAGCTTCTCGAACGACTTCCAGAGTCTTTAGGAACTTTCTAAGCCAAACAACCTCCTTTGTAGCTTCACAAGCTTCCATATACTCAGCTTCCATGATAGAATTAGCAATACAAGATCGCTTGATACTTCTCCATACTACTGCTCCACCATTCAAGATGAACATCAATCCTAAAGTAGACCTCCTAAAATCCTTGTCTACTTGAAAATTAGAGTCGGTATAGCCTGCCATATTCAAGTCAGTATCTGAATACACAAGCATGTGGTTCTTCATTCTCCTAACATACTTGAGGATATGTTTGACGATATTCCAATGCTCGAATCCATGATTAGATTAGAAATGAATCACCACGCCTACGGCGTAGCAAATATCTGGCCTAGTGCAAAACATCATATACATGAGACTTTCTACGGCTGAGGCATAATTAATCTTTCTCATGTCTTCCTCTTCTTGAGGAGTCTCAGGAGACTGCTCATTGGAGATGTTAACTCCATGCCTAAAGGGAGGTTATCCCTTCTTATAGTCTTTCACACTGAAGCGATCCATCACCTTATCAATATAAGATGTTTGAGACAATGTCAATTGTCTGTTCTTCCGATATCGAAAGATCTGAACCTAAAACAAAAACAGCTTCTCCAAGATCATTCATATCAACTTGCTTTGCAATCCAAATCTTGATATCAGACAATCTTCCTGCATCATTCTCAATGAGTAGAATATCATCCACATACAAGACTAGATAAACCACATTCCCTTCATGTACCAGCTTATACACACTGGGTTCGTCCACTAATTGTTTAAAACCAAAGTTATTGACAGTTTTATCGAATCTGATATTCCACGATTTGGACGCTTACTTAAGTTCATAAATGGACTTCAACAACTCGCAAACCCTGCCAACTTGGCATTTCTCCATGAACCCGTCTAGTTGAGCCATATAAATACGCTCTTTAAGATTGCCATTCAGAAATGCAGTCTTGACGTTCATCTGCCAGATTTCATAATCGAAAGCAATAACAATGGACATAAGCATGGCCACCGGTGAGAAGGTATCCTCATAGTCAGTACCTTCCATTTGGCTATAGCCCTTGGCTACAAGCCTAGTTTTGAATGTCTCTACATTCCTATCTGAACCTCGCTTTTTCTTATAAATCCATTCACCCTATGGGTTTTACCCATTCAGGAAGATCTACGAGCTTCCAGACTCTATTCGAGTACATCGATTGTATCTCGACGTTCATGATGTTTTGCTATAGGTTTGCTTCAGGACCAGCCATAGCCTGTGAGTAGGAAAAAAGTTCATCATGATCCTTATCTGAGAGTGTCATCAAGGCATCTCCATAAGACATATACCTGTCTTGTTGTCTCACAACCTTCCCACTACATCGAGGCTCCGACCCCTATTTTGGTTCTTCCATTATTGAATCGGGAACATGTCCTCATTGGGTAGTCGGTGTCCTCTCACTCTATAATTCTCCTAGCATAAGTGTGCATTCGTGCTAACGAATGTTTTCTTGCCGGTCAGATTATAAAAGACATATCCCTTTGTTCCACTGGGATATCCTATAAACATGCATAATTCTAATCGACTGGCCATTTGGTCTCAGTACATGTGGCATGCATCCCCATATCCTAAAGTGGCTTACGGACGACTTTCATCCACTCCATCTTTCATATGGCGTGCTAGGCATCGTCTTTGACGGAACTTGATTCAGAATGTATGTTGTTGTTTTCAAGGCATATCCCCAGAATGAATCTGGGAGAGATGAGTAACTCATTGTGGTTCTAACCATATCTATCAGAACTCAATTCCTTCTATCTGACATACCATTCTGTTCTGGAGTGTCAGGTGCTGTAAGTTGAGAAAAAATACATTCTTCCTTATGAAAGTCTGCGAACTCTCCTAGTAAGTACTCTCCACCATGATCAGATCGTAGTGTTTTTTTTTTCTCTAATTGCTTCTCAACCACAGCCTTGTACTCCTTGAACTCTTCAAAGGTTTCAGACTTTTAGCGCATTAGATAAACATGTCCAAAAATCACTAAAGGTTACAAAATTTTCGTAACCTCCTCTTACTTGGATATTCAATGGCGCGCATACAACACTATGTACGAGTTCGAGGCATTGAGTGGCTCTTTCACCCTTCGCTGAAAAATATATCTTTGTCATTTTGCCTTTTATGGAGGATTCCCATGTGGGTAGTGATTTCACACTTAAAGTTTGTAATGGACAATCTTTTGTAAGTCTTTTAATCATTTCTAGGTTAATATGACCAAGACGTAAGTGCCACAAGTAGGTTAGATCGATTGAGTTGGACTACAACATTTTACTATCTGTTTGTAAATCAGTATTTACTTTAGTGTCACTTATCACTAGAACTATTGATTTTACATAGAATAGGTTATTTATCAACTGTGCAGTAGTGATCAAGCAATCGATTTTAAAAATACCAATATCATTATCAATGAAGTTTAAAGAAAATCCTTGCTCAATCAAACTAGCTACTGAAATAACATTTTTCTAAAAACCCGGGATATAATAAACATGTCGTAAAACAAAAAACTGTTATCAAATTACAATTTAATAGTTCCGACTGATACATCTAATAAAGTATAAGGCGATATTGTTGCATTTTGAAATCTCACCACGAATTTCATATATGTGAATCACATAACTCCAACATAGTTAAATCACGATCCTAATAGCCGATGTATTATCCACCAATTCGAACTCACTCATTTGGCGTATCAAAGACCGCAAGTAACTAAGTCAAGTTTCATATTCACTTCAAGATTAGTGTAATAAAAAAACCCTTAAGGTGTAACAATTAGATTTAAAGCTAAATAAACGGTTTTGCTCTAAACTAATTTGTTATTGGTTATTCAACATGTTCCATAACATGTCTAGGTCAATCGTTAAAGTCTCCACTCCCATGCTCCAATACCGACATCTTTTGGTTCAACCTAACAGTCATAATCGGACTCGATAGTCCAGTCGATCCTTAGACTGCGAATAACATTCTGAACTATTTCAGAAGAGATTTTCTAGAAGAACCCTCTGTCTTTACTCTTCTTACATTGACAATAGTCCAGGACTTAAGTAAATTATAAATACACTTTAATTAAAAAAAACTTTCATTGATTCATAAAATTTAGTAATACATGAATATCAGAGAAATAATTAAATACTCATAAATAGTTACTACACCCTATTTTATGGACACAATTCTAATAATATATGTGTATATGTATATTTTATATATCTATATAACTAATAATATATATAAATATTGTAGATGTATACATCTGTATATAATATACGTTATATCTATACATATACACATATTATATATATATGGGTGGGAGAGAGGTTGAGAGAGAAGTAGAGAGAGAATGGAAAATCTTATTGTTTGTTTATTATTATATTATATAATAATTAAAGATAAATTATATAGTTTTCTTATTTATTTTTATGGGCTCATTCACACTTTTATTTTTATGAAATTATTTGTTTATTTTTATATTAATATAATAAAAGTGTGTTAGTCCTGATTAAAATTTAATAATAAATTAATAAGAGATGCACGACCTTACAAAACCAAATTAGGACTATTATGACTTATGGCCGAAGGATCATAACTTTATTTTCACTCTCTAAATTTATGGCTCAATCCCCATTCAACGTAATTCTCATCTCCCATTCCCCTCGATAAACAGAATTTAAAAAGAAAAGAACAGGGGAAAAAAGGTTAGTTTCAAAGCATTAAAGAATAACCAATAGCCATGACATGGTAGTTGTAATATTTAAGATATCTGCCAAAAAAACCGTCCAAATGATTAATGAACCGAAATGCTCGCTAGACTTACTTGAAACTTATAAAAAAACTAAGTGTTAATGTGAACACACTTCCCTTTTTGATGTTTTTGTAATTATGCTCACTTTTGTCCAAAAAACTGTTGAATATAACATATTTAAAAACACATCATTTATACTTGTTTTCTTATTCAACCTAGTTATCATCTTCTTTAAATGTAAGTAACAGTTTTGTTCGATTAAGTTTATATTTAATATGTAACTGATAAACTCTCAATTATTTACTGTCTTCTATTTTAGCATATTTAAACTCTCAAAGTGTAGGTTTAGTAATCTAAAATTGTTTCGGATGATTTTGCATTAACTTAGCTTGTATAGAAAATTAAATAATTTTTTGGTTGAGATGCGTGAAAACACTAAATTTAACTGTTTGTGTGGAAGCATAACTTAATTACAAAAATTTTAGAACGGAGAGACTAATTTCACTAATAATGGAGTGTGTATACTTAAAAAAAAGTAGCAGAAAACAGAAGAAAAACGGTTTTTGTGGGACACCCCTCATTTAGAACTCCAACCAACTATGCTTCAACTACTTATTATCTCACCTCTGCTCATTCTTAAGTGTTAACCCAAAAAGAAGAAAGAAAAAACTCAGCATCAATAACCTTATGCGAGTATAAAAAAGCCACAATATTAGACTTGCCTGGTCTGCTTGTAAGAGCTTACATACAATGAATTTATTGAAATCTCTGTCCATTTTCATCGTCTTTGCTTTCGCTGCTACTGCAACACAGCCAAAATCACAGTCTCGTCCCTTCAAGAAGATTTACGCTTTTGGAGACTCATTCACAGACACTGGCAACCCCAGATCCGTCACAGGCCCATCTGGATTTGGCCACGTTTCAACCCTCCCTTATGGGATGACCTACTTTCATCACCCCACCAACAGA
Organism: Datisca glomerata; assembly: GCA_003255025.1. Taxonomy (NCBI): domain Eukaryota; kingdom Viridiplantae; phylum Streptophyta; class Magnoliopsida; order Cucurbitales; family Datiscaceae; genus Datisca; species Datisca glomerata. Next base: position 1,366,136 of record QANY01005052.1, read on the forward strand.
TACTCTGATGGACGGCTAGTGATTGACTTTCTAGCTCAAGCTCTGTCCTTGCCATTCCTGCTTCCTTACCAGTACTTGAAGGGGAACGATGCATCTCACGGTGTGAATTTCGCTGTGGCTGGGTCGACGGCTATAAACCATGCTTTCTTTGTGAAGAACAATCTTACACTTGATATTACCCCTCAGTCGATCCAAACCCAGATGATATGGTTCAATAAATTGTTGGAAAGTCAGGGGTGTAAGAATGGGGCAGTGTTGGAATGTAAACAAGTGTTTGATGATGCACTGTTTTGGGTTGGTGAAATTGGTGTCAATGACTATGCTTATAATCTTGGCTCTTTAATCCCTGATGACACCATTAGGAAGCTTGCTATTGCCAGTTTTACAGGGTTTCTTGAGGTAATAAAAATTTACAAACTCAAACTGATCATTCAACTTAGTATATTTGCTATATTGATTTGGCAGTGTGTGGTGAGAATAGTCGACTGATCACACTTTTGGAATTGATTTTGTTTCTTTAGGACAACATATTGTCAAAGAAAAAGATTTTTGTTATGTAATATGTAGCTCGATCGTCACAGTGTAATCGCTGATAATTCCAAAAACTTAAACTGTGAAGTTCTGACAAGTTTAGTTATTTCAATTAATTCTCAACGCTCCCTGAAGGCTTGAAATTTTCTTGGAGTGCCTAAAATATAGACATTCTAATTTTTAAATGGGGAGAAAGATTTTGCGAGCATTTGAATTCGTAAATTCTTGTTCAGATACCATGCATGTTAAATTAATAATAACCTAGAAAACTTAAACGATTGAGTTTGAGAAATTCAATGATTTGAATTAATTTTTAACAATTATATCGTGATAGCATACGAGATATAGGTCCCGTCGGTTTTGAGCACAAACTTATTTATAAAGGAAAATATACCAAATTTTGTACTAGAGCAAGCTTGTAAAACTTATAGCTTTGTAATGTAGATGATTGGAACTGTTGAAGCAATTAATGTAATACGAGTAAGATAATGAAGTATATATTGACACATGTTTCCATGGCCTTTCTTACAGACATTGCTGAAAAAGGGTGCAAAATACATAGTAGTTCAAAATCACCCACTCACAGGGTGCCTGCCATTAGCCATGTCACTAGCACAAGCTGGAGACAGAGACGACATGGGCTGCGTCAAAAGTGTCAACAACCAAAGCTACACGCACAATCTTTTCCTACAATCTAAGTTACAACATTTAAGGAACCAATTTCCCCAAGCTATCATTGTTTACGCAGATTACTGGAATGCTTACAGGACAGTGATGAAGAATCCAAGTCAGTATGGCTTTACAGAGCCATTCAAAGCCTGTTGTGGCTCAGGTGAGCCTTACAACTTCGATGTGTTTGCAGTTTGTGGGATGCCATCCGCCACGGCCTGTAAAAGTCCTTCGAAGTATATAAACTGGGATGGAGTTCATCTCACTGAAGCTATGTATAAGGTGGTTTTTGACATGTTTTTGCAAGGGAAATTCACTCAGCCTCCTTTCAGTTACTTGTTAGAAAGGAAACTTCACCAGGGATGAACTTGAACTATTTGACCGTTGGGTCTACTTTGTTGGATGAGTTTACTGCTATTGCTTAATTATTGTTGAATTTTCTGATAGTTGTGATTAAAATTTACGAGGATAAGTAAATGAGAGTCTATTCAAGATTTCTTTCCAAATTATATTGTTGAATTGAATTTACAAAACATGAAAACATGACGTTTTCAGCGATTCTAAATCAAATAAGTTATAGTCCAAATTTTGTTAAATGATTCATGTTATGGGTGTTTTCCCAAACTTTAATGACGCGATAACACGTGTCACATCACATTGAGGAGCTTATGATGAAGGAAAGATTCAAAGAAGAAAAATGAGCCTCGCCTAGTCAGCCTCAAGTTGCACAAACCCGAGCCATGTAAGACAACAAGAGTAAAGCTCACGAAGAGAGCTTTGATAACCCCGAGTGTCAGGGTCATTATTCCCTTGCTATTTAGATTACTTATTTGTGTCTTGCACACATTGAACTCGCGGGGAGCTCCATTAGAGGGGAGATTGAATAGAAAAAGTATAAGAAATGTTGTATTGAGTTAACACAAATCTAGATACAAAAAAGGGTATTTATACTTAATAAGAAAAGTAATAACTGCAATTACTAAACTATTCGTAAACTAAAATCAAACAAATAAAGTAAACACATCCTTATATTCAATACTCCCCCTCAAGTTGGTGCATGGATGTCCATCATGCCTAACTTGTGAAGAGTGGACTTAAGTATAGATGGTTCGACTGGCTTCGTAAGAGCATCAACAGCTTGCTCAGATGAAGGAATACACTTTGTAGAAATAATCCTAGACCGAACTTTCTCCCGGATAAAGTGGATGTCAACCTCAGTATGTTTGATCCTCTCATGCAGGATAAAATCTGAATCTAACATGATAACTGACTTATTATTGCAATACAGAGTCGACGCCAAATGGGCAGAAAAACTAAGTTTTCCAAGAATAGAGTGGAGCCAAAGAACCTCACATGCCCCCTGAGCTATAGCCCTGTACTCAGTCTCTACAGAAGATCAAGAAACCACAGACTGCTTCTTACTTTTCTAAGAGATGAGATGATTCCCATAAAAGAACAAAAACTAGATGTAGATCTTCTATCCGTCTTAGATCCAGCATAGTCAGCATCAGTAAAGCAAGATATATCAAACGTGCTCGTGGAATCATAGAAAAGACCAAGACCAGGGCAAGGTTTCAAATACCTCAAGATAAGAAAAACAACATCCAAATGGGAAGTTCAGGGAGCATGCATAAACTGACTCACAAAACTCACAGCAAATGCTAGGTCAGGATGAGTGTTTGTCAGATAAATAAGTCTCCTCACCCACCTCTTATACATACTCAGATCTGTCAATGGCTCACCAGATGCAGCAGAAAGTTTTATGTTTGGATCCATAGGAGTGGATGCAGATCTACATCATGTCATCCCAGTGTCACTGAGAAGATCAAGTACATACTTCTGCCGAGAGAGAAAAATACCACTATTAGAACTAGCTATCTCAATCCCCAAAAAATATTTTAGACCACCCAAATCCTTAATGTCAAACGATGGTCAGAGATCTTTATTGACCCCAACAATGCCTAAAGTGTCAGCACCTGTTAAGATAGTGCCGTCCATATAAACTGATAGAATAACACATTGTCTTTTCAGATTCCATTTGATAAAGCACATGTGATCAAAATGACATTTTAATAAACCCAATCGAAGGACAACTTCACTAAATCGAGCAAACCAAGCTCTTTGTGACTGTTTTAACCCATACAACTATTTTCTCAAACGACAAACTTTCCTAAAATACTCCCTCTCAGCCCGAAACCCCGATGGAGAATCCATATATATCATCTCATCCAAATCGTCATTTAAAAAAACATTCTTGACATCCATTCGATGCAAGAGCCAAGAGTGGGAAGTAGTAAGAGAGATAATGAGTTGAACAGTAGTAAGTTTAGAAAACGGGCAAATGTGTCAATGAAATCTTTGCCTGGAATCTGAGTAAAGCCTTTGACTACCAGACGAGCTTTATATCGATTAACCATACCATCTGCATTATATTTCAAGTTGAACACCCAACGACAACCAACTATCTTCTCTCCCTTAGAGAGAGTAACCAAGTCCTAAGTATGATTATTCTGTAAGGTAGTCATCACATCCAGCATAGCAGTCACCCATCGAGAGTTTAGTTTTGCCTCCCCCACAGATCTAGGACTCACTGTAAAATCAACCTGACTAATCACTGAAAAGAGCTAAAAAAAGGCATTATATGAAATATGATTTTCAATAGGGTGATTGGTAGAGCAAGATAAGGTAAGACGGTCTGGGGGACGATGATCCCTTAAAGGATATCATCGAGGGGGAGGAGAGGAAGATGGTTGAGTATCTTCATTCAATGAAGAATCATGCGCAGGAATATGAGAGGGACGACTATACTCATTAGTAGGAGAACCTATAATAGGAGGTAAGGAAAAGACAACATGAACATCCACATAAGTAGGATCAACAATAGGAACATGACGAGGACAATCCTCAACAGGTGAAATATGACCTATCAACGCCAAGCGTGCTAAAGAAGGGGGTATTTTCCCAAAAGGTCACATCCAAGGAGTTGAGAAAGCGCTGAGTGGAAGGATCATAACATTGATACCCCTTTGACTTAGAATAATAACTCATAAAAGCACACTTAATTGACTTGTCATCCAACTTTGTTTGAGAAGGGAATTTGTCCTGAACAAAGTAGACGCAACCAAAAACTCTAGGAAGAATGGAAAAAAAGAGGCTTTTCAGGATGAAGAACACCTAAAAGAGTCTTTCCCCCAAGATCCTACTAGGAATCTTATTTTCAAGATGAAGAACAGTCATGTCCCAAAAAGATTGAGGAACAGTCATACCCTTTAGAAGACATCGGGCAACACCCATAAGATGACGATTCTTTCGCTCAACTACTCTATTTTATTTAGGGGTATACAGGCAAGTAAGTTGCTGGAGAATTCCAAGGTTGGATAAATGAGTGGCAAGATCACTGGTAATGTACTCTCCCATTATCAGACCGAATACCACGCACTACAATATCATATTGCACACTCATTATTAAAGATCAAACCGAATACCACACACTACAATACCATATTCCTAAATTTGCATTGAACTTTTTATCATATTAAAGATCTCAGACTTTTTTTTTTTAAGAAAATAGACCCAAGAACACCTAGAGAAGTCATCAATAAAGGTAACATAATAACGATGTCCAAACATAGAAATAATAGGGGAGGGCCTCTACACATCAGAATGAATAAAGACTTTGAAGGTATGGTTAGTAGCCAAGGGCTATGCACAAAGTGGGGAGTCAATTATGAAGAGACATTCTCCCTTATGGCCATGCTAAAATCCATTCGCATACTTTTGTCCATAGTCGCTAGTTTTCACTATGAGATATGACAAATGGACGTCAAGACAGCTTTTCTGAATGACTTTCTTGAAGAAAGTATATATATGATGTAACTAGATAGGTTCGTAGAAAATGGACAATATCTGAAAGTATGCAAGTGCTTAAATTCATTTATGGATTAAAGCGAGCATCTAGATATTGGAATCTTACCTTTGATGAGATTATAAAGTCTTATGACTTCGAGTAAAATGTTGACGAAGCCTGTGTTTGTAAATACACCAAAGATAAGATAGAAGTTTTCTTAGTTCTTTATGTTGATGATATTCTACTCATTAGAAATGATGTAGAAACTTTGTCAAATGTAAAGAAGTGGTTGTGTGAGAAATTTCAAATGAAAAATTTGAGAGAAGCGAGCTATGTTCTAGGCATATAAATCCTAAGGAATAGAAAGAACATGTTCTTGACGCTTTTTCAGGCATATTATATTGATAAGGTGCCGGAGAAATTCTCTATGGAGAATTCCAAGAAAGGTCAACAACCAACCAGACATGAAATTGTCATCTCCAAGGACCAATGTCCTAAGACACCTCAGGAAGAAGATGATATGAAAAAGGTTTCATATGCTTCGACAGTTGGAAGCATCATGTATGTCATGTTATGCACGAGACCAGACATCTGTTATGTAGTGGAAATTATTGGTCGTTATCAATCAAATCCAGGTTTGGAACACTGGATTGCAGTAAAGCACATTCTCAAGTATCTTATGAGAACGAGAAACTATATGCTTGTTTATTCAGGTGGAGACCTGAACCCCAAATGATATAGTGAGTCTGATTTTCAATCAGACAGAGACAATTGAAAGTCAACATCTGGATTTTTATTCACCCTAGGTGGAGGAGCTGTAGTCTGAAGAAGTATTAAACAATCCAAAATTACAGATTTCACTATGGAAGCTGAATATATAACGGCTTATGAAGCTGCTCAAGAGGCGGTATGGCTCAAAAAGTATGAAATTGCATTCTTAGAGATTACAGACAATCGGTCGCGTCAACCATGTTCGACATGGCTAGGGGAATTGTTGGGCACAGTGCCCTCAAAATATGTGTTTAGACATTTTAATATGAAATTAATGAAATTATTTTTTCATATAATTTTTTTAAATTATTGTTGAATAATTTATATCAATATCTGAAAGTTCCATATTCATTAATGAAACTATGATCTTGTATTAATACGAGAGGATTAAGATCATAGATAATGAATAAAATTGTCAGCAACATAATAAAATATGAAATCTTTAATGAATGGTTGCTAGTACGGTTCACCAAGCATGATGAATGTGTGTGATCAAGATCTGGATCATTGATATGGATAAACATCTTCGTGAATGTACTTTATATAATAAGATTATATATGACAGAACCGATGTAAATTAATATGTTTATTAACGTGCCATAAATTAACATCTTTATTAACCTGCAGTGGTGTCGTTAGGCATTGTTCTGGCTCACGACACACGCAATACCATGTGCACTGTAGTTGTGCACAATTGCAGTGGGTTCCACTACAATTGATAATTTTGTAATTAAATATTATTTCAGTTTATCCCTAAAAATATGATATGCCATTATCTAGAATATATACATATATTATTCTAATGGCCTTGGTTGTAGAGAAAAGATGAGAGAATCAGTTGATCAGATTATCAGTTCGTCAATCAAGAGTTGAATTGAGAACATGATTAGTGTCATATAAATTTTCGTCTATGATTAAACGTTAATCAAATCTCTAAAAGAATAATCATCACGTTCTTTTAGAGAATCATCTCACTAAAGTCATTCTTAATAAATCTTTAGATCTCATGTGTTGAGAACATCTAGAGACAGAAAAAGTATCTTGTAATATTCTACGTGCCTATACACGTCTTAGTGCGTTGAGGATTGACTTGAAAGATCTTGGTGTGGATCTTCGTGGGAACGATTTTGTCAGAACGGAGGATCGATTGATTTTTGTAAGGACACTTTATATTGACTACAAGGGATATATGATTTCTAACCTTGTATGTTGTAGATTTAACTTATAAATATATAATCGATCCTGACTGATTGAAAAAGAGTTTTCAATAAAAGTTTTTATTTGGTTATCGTGGCGTTGCGAAAGTTTTATTTTCTTAAAATATTTGATTTTTATTAAAAGTTTAATTTTTTAAAAGGTCACGCGCCTCCACGCTTCCGCTGCGACGGCCAGCAATAAGTTGAGCTAAAAATACATAAATACCTTTTTTTTCTTTTTTAGGGTTTCATACCCCACAATTTATAGAGGTAGAGCCACTGCATCAGTGCATATAAATACTTTTTTAATTAGAATTATGTAAAATTATTTAAGAAATAAAAATATAATTGTCACGACAACTTGATTTAAAAAAAATGTTCTTTAGCATAATATTGATCATTACTGTTATGAGTTGTCAGTGTATTTATTCTGACATTACGAATAAGATTTAAGCATATAAAAAACTTGAATTATGATATGAGTTCTCATGTCATTGTGTTGTCATATCATAACATTGCTGAGCACTATAGTTATGTATACTATTACTCTTTTGATAAGCCATTGTACAAATCTCATAAAATAAATCAAAATCTTGCGAAAGTAATCGAGTGCTCGTAAACTTTTTTGTTTTGCATAATTGTCAAAGTAAATGGGTCAACTTGGCATTTTAGCAAAATTCAAAAAACATACCATGAGCTATGAGGATGTTAAAAAGGGTTCACTCAAAATAGGAAAGGATAATATGCATTTTCATACTTTTCTACAAATAAAACTAATATGGCATTTGAAGGTTTATTTATTCATATTTCCTAATACTAAGGGTGTTGGATCAGGTTATAAAATTGAAGAAAAGTTAATGAATCACGAACGGTTCATGGACGGAATATAAAAATTTTTCAAAATAATTATTTAATCATATTAATATAAAATCATTCAGTGATCATACATATTTAGATAAATATAACGAGAAGAGATAGAAACAATCTATACATTTTCTTGTAATGAAGAATTTTCGAATTGGCGGGTTCAAATTGATTATCTTGCGTTCTTTGTTCTTGAGATTGACAGAACTTCAATTAATCCTCACACCAACAACCACTTGTAGGATTCAGAAGTATATCTCACATGGATATTGTTAGAAATTGGGTGTGGGCTCTTTAAACAACAGATGAAGAACAAACAAATTTTCTTCTTTCTCTCGAAGGTCTCGGTGGCAGTAGTGGAGAGGAGGGGAAAGGAACTATTTTATGCTCTAATTAATCACACACTGTGATCAGGGTTAGAGATGTAACCCTATTGCAATCTCTTAAATAATAATTATAAAATTTACACATGTATCCCTATATATGAAATTACCAAAAATATCATTTCTTGCACTGCAATCTGTGATTTTTACATCTCCCCTAGAGCTAATACAACGTTCAAATTCATCAATCCAAATTGATACATTAAATTGATTCCTATTAATAAATAATTAATTTTTTTTATTTACTAATTTTACAATAATTAGAAAATAACAAACTAGTTAATTTGAACATTAATTTTGCTATTCACTATTTTAGTGATAACACTCATCTCATATGAATTGGGGAAGTGTACCTTAATCCAAAACACGTTTTTTGTTCAACTGATATTGTTTCTCATTCTTGTCCTTATGAGCTACTCCTGAAATCAAATGCACCCACATGAATAAAGTTATGAGATTCAAATACCCAGCTAATTTATCTCCATAAATTTATGACCTATTTAATCCCGACTTCGTACGATTCCATTATAGGTCCAATACCGAATAAACTCTCGATTCATGTAAATAAACACTTTTATTTCATGGTTTGTAGAATATCTTATGATGTTACCCGTTGTGAATATTAGTAACAAGAGTGATACATAAAATTATCATTTTACCCTTCTAGTTATTATTTCTTTAGCTCTTTTATTGACTATGAATAAGAAAGACATAAAAGTGAAGTGTCTCGTATAGTTCACCATGTCTTATTCAATGACTCATTTCATCGAGTACCCTATCGGGTTTATTTATTTTCACACCCATCAATAACAACATAAGGTGATATTGGTGAAGTTGTAATCTCACCACGAATTTCATATCTGTGAATCACGCAACTCCAACATAGTTGAATTATGATTCCAACAGCCAAAGTATTGTCCGGTAGTTCGAACTCACTCCTTTGGCGAATCAAATATTGCAAGTAACTAAGTCAAGTTTCGTATTCATCTCATGATTAAGGTAATCATGAAAGTACCCTTAAAGTGTAACAATTAGATTTAAAGCTAGATAAACGGCTTTGCTCTAAACTAATTTGTTACTGGTCTATTCAACATGTTCCATAACATGTCTAGGTCAACCATCAGAGTCTCCACTCTCATGCCCTAAGACTGTCATCCTTTGGTTCAACCTAACAGTCATAATTGGATTTGATTGTCCAGTCGATCCTAAGACTGTGAATAATATTTTAAATTGTCTCAGAAGAGTTTGTCTGAAAGATCCATCTATCTTTACTCTTCTTACATTGATAAGAGTTCCAGGACTTGAGTAAATTATAAACACACTTTAATTAAAGAAATTTTTTATTCATTCATTAAATTCAGCAATACATACATGTCAGAGAAATAACTAAATACTCATAAATAGTTATTACACCCTACTTTGTGGACATAATTCCAACAAATTCTCACTTGGACTAAAGTATGCATGAACAATCTCGTATCCCCATACCCTCCAGATGACCATGAAAGACTTTATAGCTTAAAGCCTTTGTGAGTGGGTTTTCCAGGTTGTTGACCGCCGGTATATGTTACTACAACATTTCCACGTCGAACAATGTCTCTGATGAGGTGATACTTTCGCTCTATGTTTTTGGATCTTTTGTGGTTCCCCGGTTCCTTCGAGTTTGATACAACCCCACTATTCTCGTAAAAAAGTGTCATGGGCTTGTCAGCATTTGGAATGACTTCCAGAGTCTTTAGAAACTTTCTAAGCCAGACAACCTCCTTTGCAGCTTCACAAGCCGCCACATACTAATCTTCCATGGTAGAATCAATAATGTTTAGATTGCTTGATACTTCTCCATACTACTGCTCCACCATTCAGGATGAACACCGATCCTGAAGTGGATCTCCTGGAATCCTAGTATGCTTGGAAATTGGAGTCGATATAACCCGTTATATTCATGTCAGTACCTGAATACGCAAGCATGTAGTTTCCCATGCTCTTAAAATACTTGAGGATATGCTTGACAACATTCCAATGCTCGAGTCTAGGATTAGATTGGAAATGACTCACCACACCCACGACATAGCGAATATCTGGCCTAGTGTAAAGTATTGTATACATGAGACTTCCTACGGCTGAGGCATAGAGAATCTTTCTCATGTCTTCCTCTTCTTGAGGAGTCTCGGGAGACTGCTCCTTGGAGAGGCTGACTCCATGCCTAAAAGGAAGATATCTCTTCTTGGAGTCTTGCATATTGAAGTGATTCATCACCTTATCAATATAAGATACTTGAGATAATGCCAATTGTTTGTTCTTCCGCTCTCGAAAAATCTAAATACCTAAGATAAATGTAGCTTCTCCAAGATCTTTCATATCAAATTATTTTGCAAGCCAAATATTGACATCAGACAATTTTTCTATATCATTCCCAATTAGTAGAATATCACTAGATAGGCCACATTCCATTCATGTATAATCTTATACATACAGAGTTTATCCTGTAACTGTTCAAAACCAAAGTTTAGACAGTTTCATCAAATCTGATATTTCACGATTGGGATGCTTGCTTAAGTCCATAAATGGACTTCAACAGTTTGGAAACATTTCCTTATTGGGCTTTCTCCATGAACCCGTTTTGGTTGAGCCATATATATATGCGTTCTTCAAGATTGTCATTCAAAAAAGTAGTCTTGACGTCCATATACTAGATTTCATAATCGAGGGCAGCAACAATGGATATGAGGATTCAGATGGACTTGAGCATGGCCATCGACGAGAAGGTATCCTCATAGTCAATACATTCCTTTTGGGTATAAACTTTGGCTATTAGCCTAGCTTTGAATTTCTCCACATTCCCATCTGGACCTCTCTTTTTCTTATAAATCCATTTACACCCTATAAGTTTCACCCCTTCAAGAGGATCTACAAGTTTCCAGACTCCATTTAAGTACATCGATTGTATCTCAAAGTTCATGACTCTTTGCCATAGGTTTGATTCAGGACCACCATGGCCTGCGAGTAGGAAACATGTTCATCATAATCCTTATCTGAGACTACTGTTATGGAATCTCCATAAGACATGCACCTATAAGGTTGTCTCATAACCCTCCCACTATGCCGTGGCTTCATAGGCTCTGACTCCTACTGTGGTTCTTCCATTATTGAATCAGGAACATGTCCTGATTGGGGAGTCGGTGTCCTCCCACTCAATAATTCCTATAGCATAAGTGTGCTTATCGACTTTTCACTTTTTATATAGTCCTCCTCAAGAAAATGCGTATTCATGCTCACAAATATTTTCTTGTCGGTCGAAGTATAAAAGACGTATTCATTCGTTCCTATGGGATATCCTACAAAAATCTGACTTAGCACATGTGTCAACCATCCTCATATCCTAAGGTGGCTTATATGCGACTTTCGTCCACTCCATCTTTCATATGGTGTACTAGGCATGTCTTTTATGGAACTTGGTTCAGAATATATGTTGTTGTTTTCAAGGCATATCCCTAGAACAAATCTGGGAGGAATGAGTAACTCATCATGGATCTAACCAATCCATTAGAGTTTGATTCCTTCTCTTTGACACACCATTATGTTTTGGAGTGTTAGGTACTATGAGCTGAGAAAAAAAATACCTTGTTCCTTAAGAAAGTCTTCAAACTCTCCTAACAAGTACTCTCCACCACGATTGGATCGTTGTGTTTTGATTTTTTTCTCTAATTTCTTCTCAACCATAGCCTTGTACTCTTTTAACTTTTCAAAGGTTTCAGACTTTTGACGCATTAGATAAACATGTCCAAAACGCGAGTAGTCGTCTGTGAATGTTACAAAATATTCATAACCTCCTCTTGCTTGGATATCTAATGGAACACATGCATCACTATGTACGAGTTTGAGGCATTGAGTGGCTCTTTTACCCTTCGCTGAAAAGGGCCTCTTAGTCATTTTCTATGCAGGATTCACATGTGGGTAGTGATCCCAAACTTAAGTTTGAAATAGACCATCATTTGCAAGCCTCTTGTCTAGATTGATTGAGTCGGGCTTCAACATCCATTTATAAATTGGTATTTACTTAAGTGTCACCTATCATTGAAACTTTTAGTTTTACATAGAATAAATTATTTATCAAGGGTGCAGTAGTGATCAAGCAATTGTTTGTAAAAATACTAATATCATTATCAATGAAATTAAAAAAAATCTTTGCTCAATGAAACTAGCTACTGAAATAAGGTTATTCCCAAAAACCAGTATATAATAAACATCACGTAAAACCAAAAAAATTGTTATCAAATGAAAATTTAATAGTTTCAACTGATACAACCGATACTAGTGCTCTATTTCCCCCAAAGGAAGCTGAACTTGTCCTCATCAAGCCTTCTGATTTTCCTCAACCCCTGCAGGGAACATAATATATGGTTAATGGCTACAAAGTCTACAATCTATGAAAATTTAGAGTCAACCATATAACAGGCCTCGGTAATGACTATTGTACCTTCGGATTTCAGCTCTTTGAGATCATATGAGAAGTTTCATTTTGAATGGCCAACGGCTCCACAATGATGACAATTGTCTTTCCACTTGTTAATTTTTGCAGTGCCCTTGCCTTTAATAGCTTTTGAGTTCTACTTCTAAGATTTCTTTGGACCTCTCTTGTGTTTCATTTTGACGTCAGATGCAGAATGCTTACTTTCAATAAAGTTTTCCTTTTCAGTCTTCCTCTTTCCCTTCAGAAACAGGGCCTTAGCAGCTTGCAACACCTTCATAAGCTTTAGAAGTGAGTACCTCAACTTATTCATCGAATAATTAAGTTTGAAGTTCTCAAAAGTGTCATCCAGGGTCTCAAAGATCATATCTACTTGAGTCTCACCATCTACTTCATCACCCTTGATCTCCATCTTAGTCAGATAACTAAGAGTAACATCATGTGTTCTCTAACACGAGCTCTAGGTTTCAAGTTCATGACTCAAAGCGACACGATTTTCAAGTTTCTCTCACTGAAGAGAGGACCAACAGGGTGTCTCTAAACCATTTCTCATGCCACGACCAAGTTCGCGTTGGGGGACCTTGAGAACGTTTCAAAGTAAACGACCCTCCCACTTAGTTTTTAGAAAAATGGATTTTTCTTTGCTTTTCAAAAAATATAACTCTTTATAAATTAAAAAAAAACAAGCTTAAAAAATTATAGACTTTTATAAAATTTAAATCACAATTTAAAAATTATAACTTTTATAAATTCCGCATTGTATTTAAAATTATAACTCATTATAAATTTAAACTACAATGATGCATGTACATGTTAGATGACATTTTGATATTGACATATCCATATTTCTATATGGTATGTTATATGATGACACAAGATTAATAATAAATTATACATTCAACATTATCCTCTCTATGACTCATTTCTAATTACAACCCATAAAAAGTAATAAATAAGTTATACTAATTTAGATATTATTCTTCATGACGTCTGTAATTGTCTCATTCTCCTACATCTTTGTAACTCATTATAAAGGTCCAGTCCCATTATCAAAATTAAAATTTCAATTTAAAATTATTCTTCCATCAATTTTTACTTTGATAAATGAATTACTAAGTAAGTTAATCAGTTGATTTATTTTAAAAATAATTTGTAAAATAAATTCTAATTAATTAGTGAAAAATTACTGATTAAATAAATTTAATTTGTTGGGACCAGATTGGGCTCACAATCGAATCTCAAGTCCATACGAATTATTTGTGCCAAACAACCCTTGCTCTTTCCAACACCTCAATAGGCTTGGTGGGTCCATGCCAGCCCAAGACCCAACATAGTGTTATGTGTTGAAATTTGCGGTGTCACGCGGCGGAGGCGTGGCTTTTAAAAATTAAAACTTTATCGATTGAAAATAAAAATAATTGCGACGCCACAGTTTCGAAAATAAAAACTTTTTGTTGAAAAACTCGTTTTCTCATCGGATCCATTATATATCTATATATAAAATAAAAAACATACAAATAGAAGACATATACCTCTTATAGTCTAATCAAGCGTCATTGCAAGCAACGAGCTTGTTATCCCACGAACAACAGACTTCAAGATCCACATCAAGATCTTTCAAACAAATTCTCAAACACACTAGGACGTGTGAGGGCACATAGAATAAATCAAAGGCGCTTTTCTGTCTCTAGTTTTATTCAACACATAAGATCTAAAGATTTTGGAGGACTATTTTTGTGAGACAAAACTCTGAGAGAAAATAATAATAGAACTCACAGATTTTTTGATTAACTTTTAATCACAGAGAGTTTCACCCTCATTGCAATTGTACAGTTCTGACGCCAATAGAATAATATCTATATATCTTTTAGGATAAGGCTCATCAGATTTTTAGGGATTAACATAAAATAATAAATTAATTACAAATATGCAATCGTAGTGGGATCCACTACAATTGAGCAACACTGTAGTGCCTCACGTCACCACTATAGTGCCGTAAGGCACTACAACAGTACATGTCAATCTCTGGTTCAAAATCAGTGTTTGACATGTAGCAGTCCAATATACCATGTGTCATTTTTTCCAAATTTATTACTTATTTTAATAAGATAAATATCTAGATATCAGTTAATTTAAAATTAACCTATCTGATTGCCCCAATCAACTTACTTAAATGTTAGTTTACAAATAATAGATTTAGTTGATTCAAATTTTGAATTGTTATCTCATAATAATTTAACATTATCTAATTTCATAAGTCATATATGTTGTCTCATATATAAAATTAATCCATACAATTATTTAATAGGAATTTCCAAAAAAATTACCCTAAATTATTTATTAAATAATTCTTAATTGATTAATTACATATAATTATCTCATAATTATATACTTGCCCCAGAAATATAATTCCTTTCACAAGTTTGTCCTTTTCTTATGTCCTTAAATATTCACACTCTAGACTATTTAGTACAGATGTGACTTGAGGATCTTGGAGCCATAATCCTAAGCTCTAATAAACTAGATTATTAATTAAACTCTTTAATTGAATAATTTTTTTTATTAATTTCATTATTACTCCATTATAAATATGAAATTGCACTCTTATAGATTACAAAATGTATTTACAGAGTCTTCTCGGTCCATTGATAAAATCACATAATGTAATTATGTTCTCCAATTACTGGTTCATAAAATTGGGCTAGTTAAAATGATCATTTTACCCTTCTAATTATATTTTGATCCTTAAGTACCATCAATTCACTAGTGAATAGCCAATTGATAATCGTATTATAAATTTGAGCTCAATAACTTTTTAGTTCTGAAATCAACACTTACGGGAATCAATATACGATCCATTCGAAAAGCTTGGATTCCAAATCGTCTAAGATCATGTTCTTAGCCATTCATATCACTAAATCTCTAAAACAAAATTCACTAGTTTGTTTTACAAACAAAACTTAACGAGTGAATCAAAAGATACAGTAGACATGTATAGGAGTTCATCACTACTCAGAATTCAGATTGAGCTACATATGATCATCGAATTTGATGTGTATTAAATCTTTATGATAAACGGTAATTTAATGAAGATATTAATGCACATCGGTCCTGTCCTATATAATCTAATTATATAAAGTACATTCATTAAGATGTCTATCCATATCAGTATTTTAGATCTAGAAAACATGCATACAAAATGCTTAATGAATCATACTAGCAACTATTCATTAAAAATTTCATACTTTAATATGTTGTAGACTATTTTATTCATTATCTATGATCTTCTTCCTCTCGTACTTATACAAGATCATAGTCTCATTAATGAATATAAAATTTTCAAATATATATATATAAATTATTCAACAATAATTTAAAAGAATAATTATAAAGGAAATGCAATTTCATTAATTTCATAATAAATTGTCAAAACACATGCTTTGAGGACATTATGCCCAACATTATGCGTACTAGGGTTTTCAAAACCCTAAGGTTTCCTAAACCCCCAAGATTTCCTAAACCCTACAGTTTCCTAAAACCTAATTAGAGACCCTACTGCGCGTCACTTATGGCAGTGGGTGACGACGACAAGTAGGTAGCGATGTGTGGTGGTGAGCGGCGGGTAGTGGCGGCGTAAGGCGAGCGGCAGGTGGCGGCTTGAACGGGGGGCGGTGGCGGCGTACGATGAGCGACGACGCATTTACATGAATTTTAATGATACAACTTCTACAAAAATTAAATTACATAAAATCCTATGTCTCAATTTCAGTGTACATCAATGCTTAAATTGAAAATAAACACTTAGAGTCAATCGATCGGGATCCATTCATAAAACACATTCAAACATGCTTTGAATCTACCATACAAAATTATATGTCAATATCACAATATTCATCCATAACATGTATATGTCAACCGTCAGAGAGGAATGTCAACCGTCAGAGTCTCCTCTCCCTTGCCCCAAGACTGACATCCTTTGATTCAACATAGCAATCATAATTGCATTCGATTGTACAGTCGATCCTAAAACTGCGAATAATATTTTGAACGATCTTGGAAAAGTTTGTCTGGAAGACCCATCTGTCTTTACTCTTCTTGCGTTGATAATAGTTGTAAGACATAAGTCAATTACAAACACACTTTAATTAAAGAAACTTCACTTATGCATAAATGTCAGAGAAATAACTAAATACTTATAAATAATTATTACACCCTACTTTGTGGATATGATTCCAACAAAGGGGGCATTTGGTTTGTGCAATTTTGAATGACCATCGTAATTCAATTACTGGTAATTCAATTGAGTTCATAATAAGATTGTCATGTTTGGTTATACATGATAATCTATGATGTGATGGTGTGAAAGTCTCAATGATCATATCAACTTGGGTCTCGCCATCTACCTCAGCACCCATGATCTCCATCTCATTTAGATAACAAATGATTAACATCATATGTTCTCTGACAGGAGTCTCAGGTTTCATCATGCAGTTTCACACATCTGCCTGTTTGGCTTGACGACCCTGATCTCCGAACATTTTGATGATCTTCAACATCATATCTGTGACAGTTTCCCTATTCTGATGCTTTTGTTGTAACATATTGCTAACAAAAGCCAAGATTTTGCACCCGGCGATCTCATCAGAATGCAGCCAATAAGCATAAGCATCATTTTCCTCTTGAGTCAATTCAACAATTGGCTCAAGGGGACAAAGGTGGTTAGCACAAACTTGTGCTTTTATACCCTCAGCAGGATATCAAGATTATGTTTTCAATCCACGTAATTTTCGCCAGTAAGTTTGTTCGCGTTTAAGATAGTTGAGAGTAGTGATAGCGACATGATTATTGGAAAAAAATTAAATAAAGCGCTGTAAATAAATACTCAATCATTTAGGAAAATATGATGCATGATACAAATACTTAAACATTTAAAAATACAATAAAAATATTTTTTCCACAATGTTACGATCAACAACGATAGCTTGTCTCATCCAAGGACAACACCCAAGCACCTCTTATCGCATCGAGACTCTTCTCGTTTGCTTAACGCTTCTCAAGATGTCATTACATCTAGCTTACCCAATCACCAATGATTTTTTGTCACCTTAGCCGCATCAACAAGCCCCTATGAGGGATTCCAATGTGCTTCTGTCTAAATGTTTAACCAACACATCGGCTTTAAATGTTGCTATGAGCTAACAGTCCGTCTGGGAACGGTCATGCATCACCACTACCTTTACAAGCTTTAGATTTTTAAGTAACTCGATGACTCAAAGTGACACGATTCTCAAGTTTCTCTTACTAAAGAGAGGACCGCTAGGGCGGCTTCGAATCATTCCTTGTGCCATGATCAAGTTTACGTTGGTCACCTTGAGAATGTTTGAACGTAAACGACACTCCAACGTCAACGTAACTTGATTTTTCATTGCTTTTTTGAAAAAAACATAACTCTTTATTAATTTGAAAAAACAAGTTTCAAAAAATTATAAACTTTTATAAAAATTGGATCCCAATTTAAAATTTATGACTTTTATAAAATTCACATTGTATTTAAACTATAACCTATTATAAAATTAAACTACAATGATGCATATACTTGCTACATGGCGTTTTAATATTGACATATCTCTATTTCTATATAGCATGTTATATGATGATGCGAGATTAATAATAAATCATACATTCAAAATTAATCTCCTATTAGCTCATTTCTAATTACAACTCATAAAAGAATAATAATTATATTACAATAATTTAAATACTAGTCTTCATGGTGTCAATAATGGTCCCATTCTCCTTCATGAAGGGAAGTCCCACCAATTTTTAACTCTTTACAAAAGTCTAGTGCCATTTTAAAATACATATTTAAAATTTAAAATTAAAATTCAAAATTCAAAATCAAAATTAAAACAATTCAAAATTCAAATTTGGATCAAACCCTTTAATTAAGGAAAACTATTTTCCTAGATGAATAATACCATTTATTATCATTTTAAAATTCCAAAATCAAAAGATAAAAAGATAAAATTGATAATTATCTTTTGAATTCAAAATTCTAAAGATAAAAAAATAAAATAGATAATTATCTTTTGAATTTTAATTATCTTTTATCCGTTTAAAATTCAGAATCCAAAATTTAAAATTTATAAGATAAAAGATAGGATAAGAGTTATCCCGAAACATTACAGGGTTTCTTAAACTCTAATTATTATCTCCTAGGGTTCAAAAATCCTATTCACCATGCTGGGCACGACAGCAGACAGCAGGAGGTGGCGCGGCATGGCGACGGGCGACGACGACGAGAATGGCGGCAGTTTTTGACGATGACTTTCCGAGGCGGCGTCAGATTACATGGAATTTATGAAAAATACAACTTTCACAATAAAAATAAATTACATAAAATTCTATGCCTCAATTTTGGCGTACACCAATTCTAAAATTAAAAAATAAAACGCTTAGAGTCAATAGTTAGGGATCCAATCATAAAACACATTAAAAACTATTTTGACCATACACAATTACATTCCAATATCTCGATATTCAACGATAATTATCATTTTAAAATTCCATAATCAAAAGATAAAAAGATAAAATTGGTAATTATCTTTTGAATTCAAAATTCTAAAGATAAAAAAGTAAAATAGATAATTATCTTTTGAATTTTAATTATCTTTTATCCGTTTAAAATTCAGAATCCAAAATTTAAAATTTATAAGATAAAAGATAGGATAAGAGTTATCCCGAAACATTACAGGGTTTCTTAAACTCTAATTATTATCTCCTAGGGTTCAAAAATCCTATTCACCATGCTGGGCACGACAGCAGACAGCAGGAGGTGGCGCGGCATGGCGACGGGCGACGACGACGAGAATGGCGGCAGTTTTTGACGATGACTTTCCGAGGCGGCGTCAGATTACATGGAATTTATGAAAAATACAACTTTCACAATAAAAATAAATTACATAAAATTCTATGCCTCAATTTTGGCGTACACCAATTCTAAAATTAAAAAATAAAACGCTTAGAGTCAATAGTTAGGGATCCAATCATAAAACACATTAAAAACTATTTTGACCATACACAATTACATTCCAATATCTCGATATTCAACGATAATTATCATTTTAAAATTCCATAATCAAAAGATAAAAAGATAAAATTGGTAATTATCTTTTGAATTCAAAATTCTAAAGATAAAAAAGTAAAATAGATAATTATCTTTTGAATTTTAATTATCTTTTATCCGTTTAAAATTCAGAATCCAAAATTTAAAATTTATAAGATAAAAGATAGGATAAGAGTTATCCCGAAACATTACAGGGTTTCTTAAACTCTAATTATTATCTCCTAGGGTTCAAAAATCCTATTCACCATGCTGGGCACGACAGCAGACAGCAGGAGGTGGCGCGGCATGGCGACGGGCGACGACGACGAGAATGGCGGCAGTTTTTGACGATGACTTTCCGAGGCGGCGTCAGATTACATGGAATTTATGAAAAATACAACTTTCACAATAAAAATAAATTACATAAAATTCTATGCCTCAATTTTGGCGTACACCAATTCTAAAATTAAAAAATAAAACGCTTAGAGTCAATAGTTAGGGATCCAATCATAAAACACATTAAAAACTATTTTGACCATACACAATTACATTCCAATATCTCGATATTCAACGATAATTATCATTTTAAAATTCCATAATCAAAAGATAAAAAGATAAAATTGGTAATTATCTTTTGAATTCAAAATTCTAAAGATAAAAAAGTAAAATAGATAATTATCTTTTGAATTTTAATTATCTTTTATCCGTTTAAAATTCAGAATCCAAAATTTAAAATTTATAAGATAAAAGATAGGATAAGAGTTATCCCGAAACATTACAGGGTTTCTTAAACTCTAATTATTATCTCCTAGGGTTCAAAAATCCTATTCACCATGCTGGGCACGACAGCAGACAGCAGGAGGTGGCGCGGCATGGCGACGGGCGACGACGACGAGAATGGCGGCAGTTTTTGACGATGACTTTCCGAGGCGGCGTCAGATTACATGGAATTTATGAAAAATACAACTTTCACAATAAAAATAAATTACATAAAATTCTATGCCTCAATTTTGGCGTACACCAATTCTAAAATTAAAAAATAAAACGCTTAGAGTCAATAGTTAGGGATCCAATCATAAAACACATTAAAAACTATTTTGACCATACACAATTACATTCCAATATCTCGATATTCAACGATAATTATCATTTTAAAATTCCATAATCAAAAGATAAAAAGATAAAATTGGTAATTATCTTTTGAATTCAAAATTCTAAAGATAAAAAAGTAAAATAGATAATTATCTTTTGAATTTTAATTATCTTTTATCCGTTTAAAATTCAGAATCCAAAATTTAAAATTTATAAGATAAAAGATAGGATAAGAGTTATCCCGAAACATTACAGGGTTTCTTAAACTCTAATTATTATCTCCTAGGGTTCAAAAATCCTATTCACCATGCTGGGCACGACAGCAGACAGCAGGAGGTGGCGCGGCATGGCGACGGGCGACGACGACGAGAATGGCGGCAGTTTTTGACGATGACTTTCCGAGGCGGCGTCAGATTACATGGAATTTATGAAAAATACAACTTTCACAATAAAAATAAATTACATAAAATTCTATGCCTCAATTTTGGCGTACACCAATTCTAAAATTAAAAAATAAAACGCTTAGAGTCAATAGTTAGGGATCCAATCATAAAACACATTAAAAACTATTTTGACCATACACAATTACATTCCAATATCTCGATATTCAACGAAACGTACGTTTAAAAACTTAATATGCATAATCCAAAACCCAAGGCTCTGATACCAATTATTGGATCGGGTTTTAAAATTTAAAGAAAAATCAATGAACCACGAACGACTCGTGGGTGGAAAATCAAAATTTTTCTAGAACTAGTTAATCATATTAAACATTAAAATCAAACTACAAATCATGCATATTTATATTAAACTTACTTAGAAGGAGGTGGAAACAAATTAATACATTTTTGTTGTATCAGAGACTTTCTGAATTTGTTAAGTCCTTATTTAATGTTTCATGTTCTTCGATCTTCAAAACCAAGAACTTTAAAAAATCTCTGCACCAATAACCACTCGTGGATTTTTGAAGTATGTCTTGAGAGGATATCAATCAGGAATTGAGAGTGGGCTCTCAAAATAACTAAGTGGGGGAGAGAAAACTCCTTTATGATTTTCGACCGCAACAGAGTAAGCAGGGAGAGAAAACTTTTTGCTCTGTGTAGGGTTTGAATCAAAATACAATTAGTGAGGCAATATTGTGTCCAAATTCATCAATCCAAAATTGATAAATTAAATTGATCTCGATCAATTAATTAATTAATTTCTCTTATTTACTAATTATTCAATTATTAAAAAATAATAAATTAATTCATTTGTACATCAATTAATTTCTCTTCACTAATTAAGTAACAACACCTATCACATATTGGTTCGGGAAATACATATTGGCCCCAAAACTCATTTTGGTCCAACTGATGTTGTTTCTTCTATTGCTGTCCTCATGAGCTTTTCCTAAGACTGAATGAACCCACATGAATAAAGCTATATGAAAATACCCAAAAAAATTTATCTTTATAGATTCTCGACCTATTTAATCCTGACATTGTACGATTCAAATACCCAAAAAATTTATCACTATAGGTTCAATGCTGAATCAACTCTCGATTCATGCGCGCTACATTTTCTGTTGGTGCAAATAAACTCTTTTGTTTCACGGTTCACAAAATATTTTAACATATTACCCTTTATGAATATCAGTAACGAGAAGAATGTAAAAATTACTATTTTATCCATCTTGTTATTATTTTCTTAACTCTTTTATTGACTATGAATAAGAAAGACATGATAGTGAATTGTCTTGTACAGTTCATCATGTCTTATTCGATGATTCATTTCATCGAGTACCTGGTCAGGTTAATTTATTCACACACTCATCAATAAAGTATAAGTTGATATTGTTGCATTAGCAATCCGATCACAAAATTTCATATCTGTGAATCAAGCAACTCCAACATAGTTGGATCACGATCCAAACAGCCGAGGTATTGTCCGGCAATTCGAACCCACACCTTTGGCATATAAAAGATCGCAAGTTATTAAGTCAAGCTTCATATTCACCTCAGGATTAAGGTAATTATGAAAATACCCTTTAGGTGTAACAATTAGATTTAAAGCTAGATAAACGATTTTGTTCTAAATTAATTTGTTAGCGGTCTATTTAACATGTTCCATAACATGTCTAGGTTAACCGTCAGAGTCTCCACTCTCATGCCTTAAGACTGGCATCCTTTGATTCGACCTAATAATCATAATCAGACTCGATTGTCCAGTCGATCCTAAAACTGTGAATGTTATGAACTATTTCAGAAGATTTTTTTTCTGGAAGACCCATTTGTCATTACTCTTCTCACATTGACAATAGTTCCATGACTTGAGTAAATTATAAACACACTTTAATATATAAAAAAACTTTCATTTATTCATAAAATTCAGTAATATAAAATGTCAGAGAAATAGCTAAATACTCATAAATAGTCATTACACCCTAGTTTATGGACATAATTCCAACAAGTGTGTGATCACTTAAAGCAAGAAAACTGTTTTTTATCTCCCCCCTCCCTTGTTCCCGCCGAATCCATAGTAAGGAAATTTTGATTTTCTTCTATAGTTGTTTTGAGAGCCCACACTCAATTCCTAACGACATCCTTTTGAGATATACTTCTGAATCCAATGAGTGGTTGTTGGTATGAAAACTAATTCGAGTTCTACGAAGGACGAAACACGCAAAGACAATCAATAGGATTTCACCAAGTCAGAAAGTCTCTCATACAATAAAAGGTATAAAATAGTTTCTACCTCTTTTGAATACGTGTAGTTAAATATGTATAATCAAGTGTGTGGTTTTAATGTTTAATGTGATTAAATTAGTTTTAGAATTTTTTTTATATTCCACCCACGAACGATTTTTTTTCAAAGTTTTAAAACTCAACCCAACAACTACATCACACCCCACCCAAGAGTCTAAATTTTTTAGAAGGTTCTTTGATAAGAAGCTAAAAAAGGGCAAGATCATTACGGAAGGTGTCAGACCTGTACATCCACCTCCTTTTCCCGAACACGCCAATGTAGACATGATTAGTGCCGGCACAATATGGTTTACCTCATATGTTACCATAGTGGAAGTGGCAGATGAGTAGGCAACGGTATGGGGAGATGCCTCATTCATAGATAAACTTTTGAACACAAGGACTTATAAGAACATCTTTGATACGTTCAATTTAGATGACATTGCATGATGACAAGTCTCGAAAACACTAATGGATGTTGCCCAACAAGGCCGGATGAGTTATTGCTTTGCGCAGCCGCCCTTGAGTAAGGTGAGGTGGAACAAAGAGAGGGCCATTACATTTACCAATGTCGATCGCCATGTTAAGACGATGGGACACAACTGACCCTTTTATGTAGAAGCAAGATTCAATGGGGTACGAGTAAGGCGCGCTCTATTGGATGGCGGATCAGGAGTGAATGTCATGTCTTATGCCACCTTCAGGGCAATGGGTATTCCAGAGAAGACTAATAAGGCAATTGATTGTTGTAACGGGACTTTCATCATCAAGTGTCAAGACAATGGGATATGTTAGTGTATAGCTGCAAAGAACCACCAATTATTTTTATGTGATTGAATTCAACATAGTTTACCACATACTGTTGGGGAGGCCATGGATTCATGACCATGAATGTATCCCTTTAACCTTGCACCAATGCTTGAATCAAGATGGTTTGGTAAGAACATTACAGTGGCGACTACCAAGGCACCATTCGATGAAACTGAAGCTCACTTGATAATGACAACGCTCTTCGATGAACTTGCAACAGTGTATGTCGCGACACCTAGAAGGATGACTACTACCCCTCTGCCGAAGTGGGAAGTTGGGAAAGGAAATTAAGTGCTTACATCAGGGATGAAGTTGGTAACCAGTATGAATTTCTCGAACGGGAAGAGAGCATACCCCTTATGAGGGTGCGCGGGGTTAGGCGTACAGCTTGATCCCCCTGATGATGGAATAGATGAGGATGTTATGATGGAAGAGGCATTTTCCATGTCACAAGGAATTATGCAAGGGATTTATGTGATGGATTGTGAACTACCAGAGGTGCCTCTACCAACCAACTCATCGCCACCACAGGAGGAGCTGAAGGAAGTCAGATTTGGGTAAAGAAGCACGAATAGATTGGTGTTCCTAGCAAAGGATTTAGAGAGTAAACAACATGATGACTTGATGAAGATTTTGAATGAGTTTGAGGATGTCTTTATATGGTCATACTCTAAAAATGTCGAGGTTGATGACACATAAGCTAGGGGTTTCTGAACGATGAACACCTGTCAAGCAGCACTCTCGCCAATTTCGCCCCGAGGTGAAATTCCAAATCAAGTGTGAAATTTCAAAGCTCATAGAAGCAGGATTTATCAAGCCGATCAAACACCCCACATGGTTGGCTAACATTGTTCTGATAAGGAAGAAAAATGGTCAGATCCATTGTTGTGTTAATTTGAGAGACTTGAACAAGGCATGTCCCAAAGATGACTTCCCTCTGCCTAATGTAGACATATTGGTCGATGCTACGGCGGATCATGAGATGTTCTCTTTCATGGATGGGTTCAGTGGATACAATCAAATCAGGATGGAAATGGGAGACGATGACAAGACCGCCTTTAGAACACCCTTTGGAAACTTTTACTATGTGGTGATATTTTTGGTTGAAGAACGCGGGGGCTACTTACCAACAGGCTATGACAATGATTTTTCATGACATGATCTATGACTATGTTAAGGACTATGTGGATGATCTAGTGGTCAAATCCAAGAGTGTTGGTTCACATCTAAAGCATTTAAGGAATGTCTTTGAAAGGTGCAGGGCGTACAAGCTTAAGATGGATATATTGAAATGTGCATTTGGTGTTTCATGGGGAAAGTTTCTCGGATTTGTGTGCATAAGCGGGGTATATACATCGATCAATCCATAATAAAGGCTATTAGGGATGTGCCCTCACCACTGTCCATGAAAGTATTGAAGGCGTTCCTAAGGAAGGTATCCTACATCCGCAAGTTCATACCCACCCTAGCTGAGTCCATCAGCGATATACAACCACTCTTGAAGGGAGATTTCATCTTTGAGCACCAACGGAAGTATGGTGCCATAAAGGATGTGCTCCTTGTACTGGCCACCATGGTGCCACCACGTAGTGACCCACCATTAATACACTACATCGCTTCAACCTCCAAGTCCATTGGAGCCTTGTTGGAATAAGAAATGGAGGCGGTGGAGTGCCCAGTGTATTACTTGAGTAGAGTTCTAAGGGGTGCTTAGCTCAGATATACACCTTGTGAAAAGCATTACCTTCCTCTTGTATTTGCCACGCAAAAATTCTGACACTACATGTTGGGTAACCGAATTAATTTAATGACTAAGTCCAATACTATTCATCTTCTCTTAACCAAGCCTGCATTGAATGAGAGACTTACCTAATAGACCATGTTGTTGAGTGAGTTTGACATCACACCCCTCACCCCGAAAAAGCAACGGAGTCAAGCATTGGCTGATTTGTTGGCCCAATACCCAAGTGGTGAATCAAAACCTCTAGACGAGACCATACTCGGGGATCTACATGAAGTCAATAGTTGTAAGGGTGCACCATGGGCTCTACCATTTGGTGGGCCACCAAATTATTCTAGCTGAGTAGCAGGACTTGTCTTGGAGGATCCCTTGGGCAACATTTACTCAATTTGACATATAAGTTGACATTTCCATGTACGAATAATGAGGCAGAGTATAAACCTCTCATATCAGGACTTCGATATACAAATGATAAAGATGCTACTATTATCAAGCTCTAAGGGGATTACAACTTGATCATTAACCAAGTTAGAAGAGACTTTGCTGTGAAGGAACCTGCTCTCGCATAATATCACCATGAGGTTCAAAAGCTTGTTGCCATGTTTGATGATGTCATTTTTTAGCACACCCCCAAATCTAATAACCGCCATTCTAATGCCCTAGCAACACTAGCCACCAAACTCCCTCTCACCAACCCCATTCCAATGATTGAAGTTGTCGTTAAAGACATAAGTGCTGTAGCTGAGGGTAACACTGAGCCACCATCTTAGGATTGGAGATGCGAGATCAAAGCTCAATCATCGCAAGGAGAAGCTGCTATGAACAAGGAATTGAGGAACTTTTCAATTTGAGTGGAGTTCTCTTCTATAGGAGGCTGATGGAGTACTTTCACGATGCGTGAGTTTAGAGGAATGCCACACCCACCTCAACCATCTGCATGAGGACTATTGTGCCAAGGAAGGACCACTCCTACACCGCTGTCTCTAAAGGATGGGTTTCTATTGGCCAAACATGACCACGGAGGCCACGACTATGCAAAAGAATTATCTTAAGTGTCAATTGATCCCTGAACCCAAGGAAGTTCACTTAGTGGAAGTTATGACGAATTGGCAATAACCTTACATCTCATATTTGAACGATGGCACTCTCCCGTCAAGCATAACAGATGCCTCCATTATTAAGAAGTTGAGTCCTCATTTCTTGATGCTAAATGGAGAGTTATGCAGGGTCAGTATGGACAGTCGCCCCTTTAAGTGTTTGGGCATTGATGATCATAGAACCATCATGGAGGAAGTACACAAAAGGGCGTGCGGCAAATGTGAGAGAGGCATGAGTTTGTACGAGGAATTACTTAGGATCGGGTACTATTGGCCCACCACGGAAGCTGATACATTGGACTATGCACGAAAATGCCACACTTGCCAAGTCTTAGGGAACGTTATACATGCCCCATCCGTATCCTTACACCTAACGGAGGTCCCTTCGCCGTTCCATTCATGGGCTCTGAACTTCGTTGGGCCTATCTTGCCCGCATCAAAAGGTTACATATGGATCCTTGTTACTGCAGATTGCTATACTATGTGGCAGATGTATTAACTCTTAAGAAGGGGACAACTGGACAGGTCTATAATTTTATCAAGGAAAACATCATATGTCGGTTCAGGCTACCAAGGTGAATTATTTTGGATAATGGGATGACGTTCACAACCAAGATAGTAACCGAACTGTTGGAGGCATATGACATCCGCCATGACAAGTCAACACCCTATTATCCTAAGAGGAATGGTCAAGCTGAGGTAACTAATAAGACATTATTGAGGATACTTAGCTGTATGGTCCATGATGCCCAGAATACATGGCATGAGTTACTACCTTTAGCACTATGGACATACCGAACAGGGAAGCAGTCTTCGACACATGCAACCCCCTTTGCATTAGTTTATGGTTGTGAAGCAGTCATACCTTGATAACTCTATAAAAGTAGAGTTATATTAGCACTTTTAGGCTTGTTTTGTTACTAAGGTGAAAGATGTTAGAAAATATTAGGAGCATAATTAGGTTAATTTGCTAAAGTAGCAGTTTAGGGTTAGTTATTATTGCCTACTAGTATTTTTATTAATTTTATAGGCAATTTGATGCATTAGGTTTTCTTGGTGCATGATTTCTTTTTAGCTAGATCTTTCGAGGTTGTAGCTAGTTCAACTGAGGCTCTGTTCAT
This sequence comes from Datisca glomerata, assembly GCA_003255025.1. NCBI lineage: Eukaryota > Viridiplantae > Streptophyta > Magnoliopsida > Cucurbitales > Datiscaceae > Datisca > Datisca glomerata. The sequence goes on from QANY01005052.1 coordinate 1,394,557, forward strand.
ACAATGCCAGCTTGGCAAGTGATCCGGCGTGTGGTGAGTGTTGGGGGTTAAGCCATCAAAACATGTGTATTGACATTTTGATATGAAATTTAAAGAGGATTATATTTTTCTTATAATTGTTCTTTTAAATTATTGTTGAATAACTTATATAAATATCTGAAAATTTTATATTCATTAATGAGACTGTGATCTTGTATTAATACGAGTGGATTAAGATCATAGATAATGAATAAAATTGTCAGCAACATATTAAAGTATGCAATCTTTAATGAATGATTGCTAGTACGGTTTACTAAGCATTATGAATGTGTGTGATCTAGATCCGGATAATTGATATGGATAGACATCTTAGTGAATGTACTTTATATAATAAGATTATATATGACAAGACCGATGTGAATTAATATATTCATTAACGTGCCGTTTATCATAAAGATTTAATACACATCAATTCGATGATCATATGTAGATCAGTCTGAATCTTGCGTAGTCATGAACTTATATTCATGTCTACTGGATATTTTGATTCACTCGTTAAGATATGTTTGTTAATCAGGCTAATGACTTTTATTTTAAAGATTAAGTGATGTGGATGGCTGTGGACATGATCTTACAAAATTTGGAAACTAAGTTTTCCTAACAGATCGTATATTAGTTTCCTTAAATGTTAATTCTAAAAATGATTGGTTATTGAGCTCAAATTTATAATAAGATTATAAATTAGTCATTCAATAGTGGATTAATGAAACTTAAGGATCAAAAGGTAATTAAAAGGGTAAAATGGTAATTTTGACCGGTTTTAATTTACGAACTAATAATTGAAGGACAAAAGTATATGAAATGATTATGTCAGTGGATTACATGAGAATACTCTGTAAATACATTCTATAATCTCTAAGAGTGCTATTTCATATTTATAGTGGAGTCATAATAGAATTAATAAATAAGATTATTTAATTAAAGAGTTTAATTAATAATCTGGTTTATTGGAGTAAAAAAAATTTTTATTTTGGGGGTAATTATATATAAGATAATTATGTGTGATTAATTTATTAAAAATTAATTAATTGAATTATTTATCAATTTAAATATAATTTTTGGAAATTATATATATATATATATAATTATCGATAAGTGAGACAGAATTTATAATTTGTGAAATTAGATAATTAAATTATTATTAGATAATAATTTAAATCAACTAAATCTGTTATTTGTAAAATAATAGATAAGTTTGTTGTTAGGGATAATTATATATGTTAATTTTGAATTATCTGATATCTAGATATAATTTGATTAAAATAAATATTTAATTCACAGTAATTGTCACGTGTCAATCACTGATAGAGTATCATAAATTGACATGGACTACTATGATGCCACGTGATACTACAGCAGTGCCACTTGGTTGGTGCCACATGGCACTACGACACTGTGCTGGCTCACGACACATTGTTGTGCCATGTGGCACTGCAGTTGTGCACAATTGCAGAGGCCCGCTATAATTTATAGTTTTACAATTAAATATTATTACAGTTTATCCCTAAAAATGTGATACGCCATTATTTAGAATATATACAGGCCTCGGTGGTTGAAAGAAGAGGAGAGAATTCGTTTATTAGATCATTAGTTCGTCAATCAAGAGTTGAATTGAACACACGATTGGTGTCAGAGAGATTTTCTTCTATGATTAAACGTTAATCAAATTTTTAAAAGAATAATCATCACGTACTTTTAGAGAATCGTCTCACTAAAATCATTCTTAGTAAATCTCTAGATCTCATGTGTTGAGAACATCTAGAGACATAAAAAGTGTCTTGTAATATTCTAGGTGCCCACCATGTCCTAGTGCGTTGAGGATTGACTTAGAATATCTTAATGTGGATCTCAGAGCCTACTAATCGTTGAAACGATTTCGTGGGAACGATGGATCGATCAGTTTTTGTAAGAACACTTGATATAGACTACAAGAGGTATATGATTCCTAACCTTGTATGTTATAAATTTAACTTATAAATATATAATGGGTCGTGACTGATTGAAAAAGAATTTTCAATAAAAGTTTTTATTTGGTTATGATGGCGTTGCGCAAGTTTTGTTTTATTAAAAGATTCGATTTTTATTAAAAGTTTAATTTTTTACGCTTCTGCCGCGCACGTGGTATCAGAGCGGTCTTTATATATTTATATGTTCAATATTATGTGAGTTTTCTTATATTATTCATATAATATAATATATGTATGATGATGGATAGTTATGTTGTTTAAATATATGTAAAATAATGGATCGTTAATTGTATGGTGATTATTGGGTTAGGCTTTGTTTTAATTTTGCTAGATCTTGTGTAAGCCGGGCTGAGGCGTAGGGATTTTTTTAATTACTCCAAACGCGAGAAGATGAAGAACGCACGAGACGAACATCAAAAATTTACTGTTCAGGCGAAACACTGTTTATCCACGAAAACACTATTTATCCGTGAAAAAACTGTTCATTCATGAAAATCTTGTTTATCTGCAAAAACATTGTTCAAGCTAGAAATTTATTATTCCGACAAAGGTGAACAGTGTCGACGGTACTATACCGGCGATGAAATGTGGCTGTCTAGCACGACTAATAGCTGTCGACGGTGAGACGGGCAGCGGTGGTGATGGGCGGCGATTGAAAAGTCCTATAGTCGGTGACAACTGTTGTCACATTTTAGGAAAGTTTCCAACAAACCATGCAACCAGCTCTATCACTTAAGTGTTTCATTAAAACTCAAACTCTTTTAGTTATCCATTTAAATTTTGAACTTAATGTAATTTCAAAAGTAATTATTAATTTTTTATTTTATGAAAATTAAAAATTAATAAGTTGATTGGGTTTGATCAAGTTTGACCAAAAGAAATAAAGTATTTATTTGACTAGGAGCTATATGACAACTAAGATGAGGAAGGGTATTTCTGTTCGAGAACATGTTTTGAACATGATCAACATAATGCACGAGTAATTTTTAATTTTTTATTTTATGAAAATTAATAGGTTGATTGGGTTTGATCCAAGTTTGACAAAATGAAATAAAGTATTTATTTGACTAGGAGCTATATGATAACTAAGATGAGGAAGGGTACTTCTGTTCAAGAACATGTTTTGAACATGATCAACATAATGCATGAGGTAGAAGTACATGGGCGACCATTGGTGAGCGGACTCAAGTTAGCATCATACTAGAGTTGCTCACACCAGCTTTTTTTGTGTTCATGACCAACTGTGTTATGAACAAGTTGCAATTCAACATGACCTAATTGTTGAATAAACTTCAGACTTTTGAATCACTCAACCTTAGAATGACTAAAGAGGAAGAGGTAAATGTGGTCGAATTGTTAAGAACAAGAAAAGGAAGAAGAACAATGGTAAGAACAAGAGTAAGTACAAAAGAGTAAAGAAAGTCAAGACATCACCAAAAGCCAAGAAGAATAAGAAAGACAGCAAACCCAACAGGAAGTGTTTCCACTGTGGGGTTGAAGGTCATTGGTTGAGAAACTGTAACAAGTATCTCTCTGGGCAAAAAAAGAAAGGTAAATATTTACTTGTACTTATGATTTTTCATCTTGGATACTTGATTCAGGAGCCACTAATCATGTATGTTCTTCTTTGCAGATGCTTGATTCCTCAAGGGAGCTGGCTGATGGCGATGTCGTTTTGAAAGTTGACAGTGGTGCGCTCGTGTCAACTAAATCATTAGGGACAGTCTGTTTACTTTTTGGATATAATTACTTAGCTTTGAACGATGTTTATTAAGTTTGTAGAGGAATTTGATTTCTCTTTCATTTTTGCTAGAACAGTTATTCGAGGTTTTTTTCATTAATAAAAAGTTTATTATTTCTAAGAATGGATTCAATATCTGTCTTGCTAAAATTATAAACAAACTATATATGCTTAAATCGACTGATCGCGCGTTAAATAATTCTAAATTATTTAAAATATCCAAACCTAAAAACAACAAACGACAAAGAGTTTATCATGATGGTAACACATATTTATGGCATCTTAGGTTGAGATATATTAATCTAGAGAGCTTAAATAGGTTAACAAAGCATGGTGCTTTGAGAGAGCTAAAAGTTAGAACTCTTCCTATTTGTGAATCCTATTTAGAGGGTAAAATGACCTAGAGACCTTTCACAGGAAAGAGCCAAGAAACCACTTGAGTTAGTACATAGTGATGTATGTGGACCGATCAATGTACAAGCTAGATGTTGGTATGAGTATTTTGTCACTTTTGGAAAGTTTAAAGACTTCAAGGCTGAAGCTGAAAAATAATTAGGTAAATCATTGAAAATCCTTCAATCCGGTCTAGGTGGTGAATATTTGGATTTAGAATTTAAGGATTATTTGCTGGAATGTGGAATCATATCCCAACTCACAGCACCTGGAACACCATAGCAAAATGGTGTAGCAGAGAGGAGAAACCGAACCTTATTGGATATGGTTAGGTCAATGTTAAGCTACTCATCATTGTCACTTACATTTTAGTGATATGCACTACACACGACAACTTACATTTTGAATGTAGTGCCTCTAAGTCTGAAAGCAATATGCCTTTAGAGTTGTGGAATGGCTCCAAACCTAGTTTGCATCAGATCCGTATATGGGGGTGTCCAACTCACATTCCTAGACCCAAGACCGAAAAGTTAGACTCAAGGTCTGAGGTATGCATATTTGTTGGGTATTCTCTAAAGACTGGAGGTGAGTACTTTTATAGTCACGATGATAAAAATGTGTTTGTATCGACAAATTCAACCTTTCTTGAGCATGACTATATGTAAAACTACAAACCTCGTAGCAAAGTAGTTCTTGAGGAATTAGCGACTGATGAGATCAGAAGACCTTCAATTTCTACTGATAAATGAAAAATCAGAGAAATAACAGTTCCTGCAAAGAAAACCTCGGTACAACGTCGTAGTGAGAGGGTTGTGAGACAACCAATTCACTACGAACTAGAGGCACATGTCCTAGTGTCAGACACTAATAAAGACGATCAATTATCTTACGAAGATGCAATGGATGATCCTGAAAAAGAGAAATGGCAAGATGCTATGAACCAGAAAATTGAATCTATGTATTTCAATTCCGTCTGGGAACTTGTAGATCCACCTGAAGATGTCAGGCCATTGAATATAAATTTTTCTTCAAGAAGAAAAGAGGTGAAGATGGGAAAGTAGAGACTTTCAAGGCACGGGTAGTAGCCAAGGGCTATACACAAAGGGAGAGAGTCGATTATGAAGAGACATTCTCCCTTGTAGCCATGTTAAATTGCATTCGCGTCTTTTTATCCATAGTCACTAGTTTTGACTATGAGATATGGAAAATAGACGTCAAGGCAGCTTTTCTTAATGGCTCTCTTGAAGAAAGTATATATATGACGCAACCAGAAGAGTTCATACAAAATGGGCAAGATCAGAAAGTATACAAGTTGCTTAAATCCATTTATGGATTAAAGCAAGTATCTAGATCTTGGAATCTTACCTGAGATTATAAAGTCTTACGGCTTCAAGCAAAATGTTGATGAAGCATGTGTTTATAAATAGACCAAAGATAAGATAGTGATTTTCTTAGTTCTTTATGTTGATGATATTCTACTAATTGAGAATGATGTAGAAACTTTGTCAAAGGTAAAGAAGTGATTAGCTGAGAAATTTCATATGAAAGATTTGGGAGAAGCGAGCTATGATCTAGGCATCCAAATCCTACAGGATAGAAAGAATAAGTTCTTGGCACTTTCTTAGGCATCTTATATTGATAAGGTGCTAGAAAGATTCTCTATGGAGAATTCTAATAAAGGTTAACAACTGACCAAACATGAAATTGTCCGCTCCAAATAACAATGTACTAAGGCACCTTAGGAGGAAGATGATATAAGAAAGGTTCCCTATGCTTCAGCAGTTTGAAGTCATATGTATGCCATGTTGTGTACGAGACTAGACATCTGTTATGCAGTGAAAATTGTCAATCGTTCTCAATCGAATCCAGATTTAGAACACTGAATTGCAGTAACGCACATTCTCATGTATCTTAGGAGAATGGGAAATTATATTCTTGTTTATTCAGGTGGAGACCTAAACCCCACTAGATATACTGATTTTGATTTTCAATCAGAGAGAGACAGTTGAAAGTCGACATTGGAGCAGTATTCATCCTAGGGAGAAGAGTTGTAGTCTGGAGAAGTATTAAACAATCCAGCATTACAGATTCCACTATGAAAGTCGAATATTAAGCGGCTTTTGAAGCTGCGAAAGAGGCTGTATGGCTAAGAAAGTTCTACTTTGATATGAAAATGGTTCTAGATATGGACAAGCCACTGATCCTATACAATGATAAAAGTGGGGCAATAGCAAATTCCAAGGAATTGAGGACTCACAAGAGGGGAAAGCACATAGAGAGAAAATATCATATTATAAGAGAGATCATGTATCGAGGGGTTGTGTCTGTTATGAAGATAACATTGGAACAGAACATGGCTGATCATTTTATAAAGACACTTCCTGCGAAGTCATTTGAGGGTCACGTGTGTAACATGAAATTAAGAGAGATGCCACATTTACTTTAGGGCAAGTGGGAGATTGTTGGGGGAGTTATGCCATCAAAACATGTGTATTGACATTTTGATATGAAATTTAAAGAGGATTACATTTTTCTTATAATTATTCTTTTAAATTATTGTTGAATAGTTTATATAAATATCTGAAAATTCCATATTCATTAATGAGACTATGATCGTGTATTAGTACGAGAGAATTAAGATCATAGATAATGAATAAAATTGTGAGCAACATATTAAAGTATGAAATCTTTAATGAATGATTGCTAGTACGGTTCACTAAGCATTATGAATGCGTGTGATCTAGATCTAGATCATTGATGTGTATAGATATATTAGTGAATGTGCTTTATATAATAAGATTATATATGAGAAGTCCGATGTGAATTAATATCTTTATTAACATGTCGTTTATCATTAAGATTTAATACACTTCAATTCGATGATCATATGTAGATCAGTCTGAATCTTGAGTAGTCATGAACTCATATGCATGTCTACTAGATCTTTTGATTCACTCGTTAAGGTTTGTTTGTTAATCATGCTAGTGACTTTTGTTTAGGAGATTCAGTGATGTGGATGGTTGGGGACATGATCTTACAAGATTTAGAATCTAAGCTTTTCTAACGGATCGTATATTGGTTCCCTCAACTGTTTATTCTAGAACTGGATGGTGATGGAGCTCAAATTTTTAATAAAACTATAAATTAGTTATTCACTAGTGGATTAATGATACTTAAAGATCAAAAGATAATTAGAAGGGTAAAATGATTATTTTGATCAGTTCTAATTTACGAACTAATAAGAACTATATGAAATGATTATGTTAGTGGACTACATGAGAATACTCTGTAAAAATATTCTATAATCTCTAAGAGTGCAATTCTATATTTATAGTAGAATAATAATGAAATTAATAAATAAGATTATTTAGTTAAAGAGTTTAATTAATAATCTACTTTATTAGAGCTTAGGATTATACGTCCATGGTCCTCAAGTCACCTCTATACTACGCTGTCTTGGGTGTGAATATTTCAGGACATGAGAAAATGACTGACTTGCAAAATAATTTTTTATTCTAGGGCAAGTACATAATTATGAGAACTAATTAATTGAATTATTTATATATTTAAATATAATTTTTAGAAATTATATATATAATAATTGTCAATTTTTTTAATTATCGATAAGTGAGACAGAATATCTAATTTATGAAATTAGATAATTAAATTATTAAGATAATAATTTAAATCAACTAAACCTGTTATTTCTGAAATAACAGATAAAAGTTAGTTGATAGGGATAATCGAATACGTTTATTTTGAATTAACTGATATCTAGATAATTATTTAATTGAAATAAATATTTAACTCGAAGTAATTACCACGTGTCAATTACTGATAGTGTATTAGAAATTGACATGGACTACTGTGATACCACATGACATTAGTAAAGTGAGTGTGTAACACTGTAGTGCCACGTGGCACTGAGTTGGCTCACGGCACACTGTAGTGTCATGTGACACTACAGTTGTGCACAATTACAGTGGGTCCACTCCAATTGGTTTTGCTCCTTGCCATAAAAATATCAACGTCCTGAAACTGCATAATAAAAAAAGCAGATTCTTGATCCAGTCTTTACAATTTACCACTGGATTGTGGGGGAGAGGATCTGATGGGGAAACTTTGTGCTTAGTTGGGGACCATTACTCATATTGACAACGGGCGTTTGAAGAATGGAGTGGATCAACGAAGATATATTCAGGTTAGAATTGAAGTCGATATCTCACAGCCACTTAAACGGGGAATTGTCCTTCAAATTACAGGTATTCGCACTTGGGTGGCTTTTAGGTACGAAGGCCTTCCTAATGTCTGTGCCTATCGTGGACGTATAGGACATGATGATTAGGTTTGCACCGATTTAAGAATGGATCAATAACAAGGAATATCCTTGGTCTTTCGAGATGGAGAATCGCTAAAAGCCTCTTCGGTCATAACTCGGCAACGAGCTGATACAAGGGGAAGGGAGAAAATGGGCAAATCCAACATGCCTCGCATTTCAACAGAATAGGATTATGAAGAGTATTCAAAATCAAATTGGCCCGAAATTAATGTCATAAACAAGGAAGTCACTCAACCACCCCTACCGAAAATTTTCTCTAATCACGCTCAGGCCGTCCTTCCAACCTACGGATAGTCCCTTACATCAGCACGCTTCCTGATACAATGATGGCTGACTCATCTAGAAGACAGGATCATGATGAGCCTGCACTAGGAGTAATCTTTAGAACCCAGTCCGCCATAATAGAAGTTGGGAGTGGAAACGCATTTAATGCAAACCCACAAATATCTAACTTTATGTTAGAAATTTTTGGAGGCAACATGGAGAATCATGAAAGGAGCATGCCCGAAACCCAAACTGGCAACACAGTCTTAGATCCTATGGTCCTTACAGTCCATGTCTCTACACGATTTATTAGCCCAATTGATTCAGCAGGACATACTTTGATATAACCATCTAAATTAAAAGTCAAGAAAGAAAAAGGTCTCACGGGCAGCAACGCAAGTTAGGGATCACAGTAAAAACGTCCTGGGAGTTCAAAGAAAACTAGGACGCGTGTGAACAAAGAGGCCTTAGAGGAGACTCTGAGGTTAGAAGTTATCAGCAGCCAAGCCAATATAATCTCTTAACAGAAAAGAATTTGTGATGTTCATGTTGTTGAGCAAAAGGTGGAGGAGACCAGGCTTAATGGGTCTCCACGGCAGCCATGAAGATAATATACTGGAATGTCAAGGTGCGGAGAGACCCTTGACAATTCATAGCCTTCATGAAGTAGTGAAGCGGTTTTCTCCTCATATTATATTTCTTTAAAGAAACAAAAAATAGATCTGCAAATATGGAAAGACTCAAAAGTCATTTGAATTTTCTCCATGGAATATTTGTGGATCCTATTAATACGCGAGGGGGCCTAGTTTGATGTGGAGGGATCATTTGTTGGTGCAGATAGTTTTGTATGCATACTTTACGATTGAAACAAAGATTTTTTATTATCTGAAGAATAGGAGCTGGTTTTTTTTGGCATTTACGGTTGTCATGACCCTAGGGAGAGACAAATTCAATTTGATGTACTCGTGCAAAAGGTTTTATCTACCTCAACTCATGTCCTTATAGTAGGAGATTTCAACAAAGTTCTTCATGCCTGGGAAAAGCAAGGAGGAAATCCAGTTGAATTCAATAATGAAGTAAATATGGGAAATTTAATTTGGTCCTGTAATCTGCTAGAACTCGAGTTTATTAGGTCCCAATATACGTGGTGCGATGGCAGGGAGTCCGATACAATTTATTGTCGGTTGGATCTAATGTTATGTTCTTGCAACTGGTTTTTTAAGTATGACAAAGTTGTCGTTCGACACGTAAACTTGCCTGGGTTAGACCATTCAATGTTACTGCTAGACACGAGACCTTATTTTAGAAGCAAAAAAATCATCCAGCGATTCCGCTTTGATGTTAAATGGTCCAAGTTCAATAGCTGCAGACAGGTTGTAGTTCAATCATGGGGCTCCATTGATTCAGCTCGACTGGGGAGAATTTGATCAAAAAATTTAAAAGAACAAAAGAGAATATTCTCCAATGGCGTAGAAAAACCCAGTGCAATTCCCAAGTACGTATCAAAGAACTCACTCTTCAGCTTTAATCTTTGTATGCTCACCCAGTACAAGACCTAACTAAAGTTAAAGAGTTGGAGATAGATATAGAATGAGCTATCCTCGAAGAAGAAAAGTAGTGGAATGATAAATCCCACATGGATTGGCTATGGTTGGGGGATATAAATACAACCTTTTTCGTGCTAAATTCAAATAAAAAAGTCGAGGACTTCAAATTTAGGGATTAGATGATGAAAATGGTGGATGATAGTTAGAGCATGATGATTTAAAGAGAATAACGCAGGATAATTATTCACTTCCCAAGCCCTTAAGGAGGTAGAAATGGTTGTAGAAGTATTGGCTGCTCGAGTGAAAGACAATCAGAATGAGGCACTTATCTCCCCCTTTCAAGAAGCAGAAATTGAAACAACCATATTTCAGATGAGTGCAACTAAAGCTCCTGGACCAGATGGGGTATTTTCTCAAAGTCAATGAGGATTATATCTAATGACATCGTAGCAATGGTTCAGGAATTTCTCAGTACATATAAGCTCTCTAAAGGTATTAATTCTACACATATTAGCCTTATCTCCAAATGTGCTTCTCCTCCATCTATGAAGGATTTTCGGCCTATATCACTATGTCATGTAATTTATAAAGTAATCTCTGAAGTTCTTTGGAACATATTAAAGTGATTCTTAATGAATTGATATCACCTTATCAGAGTGCTTTTATAGCGGGAAGGAACATTCAGGATAACATTTTCATTATGCATGAAGCGCTTCACTCCTTTTGAAAAAAGACCGGGAGCAAATCAGGGAGCATGATCTAGTTGGTTTATGATCGGGTGGAATGGATATATATATTTTTTGAATGCATTGAATTTTCATGCCCATGGAAGAGGTGTGTTCTTGAATGTATAAAGACATGCTCTTTTTCTTTAACAATTAATGGGTAACTCACTAACCAAATTATTCCCAGTCTTGGTATAATGCAGGGTGACCCTTTTTCATTGTATTATTCATTTTATGCGCTGAAATTTTATCTAAATATCATTGTTTGGCTAGGGAGTCCAAGAAAATCCATGGGTTCTCCTCAAGACATTTGAAATAGGGGTGGAAGCGGTTCGGCTCGGTTTAAGAGGTTTTATCGAGCCGAACCGAACATATCATTTTACACAATTAGCAACCTAACAGAACCGTCCAATGTTCAAAAGCTGAACCGAACCGAACTGCTCAAAAATAATAAAAACCAAATCGAACCGTAAGATGAAAAGCAAAGCAGAAAAATTAATCAAATTTCAATCAAATCTTAATCTAATTTCTAACTAATCTCAACCAAATCGGCAACACATATAAAACCAACATCAATCTCAACTAAATTTATGACAGATTTGCATTTCAACTGAGAATACAAAATATTTACAGAAACAACAGAGAATACATGAAAAAAAAGATACAATTTAGGTTCTACAGACACACAGAGATAAGCAGAGAAAGTGAGAGACATTGAGAGACATTGAGAGAAAGAAATATAGATAAAGAGAGAGACGATGCTAACTGATAAAGAGGGTGAAACTACGTGAAGTGAATGGGGAAATTAGGACAAATTGGCTTATATATAAGTGCGGTTCAGTTCGGTTCGGTGCGATTTTTTCACAAAAATCGAACACCGAACCGAACCATCTTATTTTTCTACTTCTGAAACCGAACCGGACCAAATCATCGGAAGTGACAAAACCGCCCGAACCGATGCGGTTCGGTCGATTTTTGCGGTTTAGTCGGTTTCCTTACACCCCTAATTTGAACCCAACTATTTCCCATTTATTTATTTTTAGATGATGCAGTTCTGTTTTATAAGGCTTTTGATAAGAAGATTAATGTTATCAAAACAATCCTCACTAGATATTGCGAGGCCTCGGGTTAGATAAACCTTCAAAAAGTAATATTTGTTTTTCCCCAATGCCCTGTGTAAACTATCAAATCTTATTTGGCCTCTTTGCTAAATATCTATCACTGTGGGGGGTTTTGGCAAATACTTGGGCTTAACTTTTGCTTTTGAAGGCTCGAATAGAAAGGAAGCTCTTTAATGATATTTGAAGGAACCTTGACTCTCAGATTAATGGATGGGTCGAACATTTGCTCTCTCCAACGGGTAAGGAAACTCCTGTGCACTGTTTGAACTCACAGTTTCTAAACAAAAGGATCTTTACTAATGTTTTAGCCAATTTTGGTGGAGATCTATGACCAGCAAACTTAAGATACATTGGATTTCTTGGAACTTACTTTCTAGAGAAAGGCTTGTGGTGGAATTAGGTTCAAAGATTTTGAGTGGTTCAATCAGGCCCTTTTAGCTAAGAATTGTTGGTATCTTCTCTCCAATTCGTCCAACATTTTACATAAGGTTATTTGGAGAATGGATGTTGCTCCAATAATCAAGTTTTTTATGTGGTGGGTCTTGCATGATTTCCTTCCAACCAGATCTAACCTAATTAAGAGAAAAACTTCAATTAGTGATCCCGCCAAAATATTTTGAAGGTTTATCAGATAATCAAGTTTTTGCTGGTCTTTTGCCAAAATATTTTGGTTTGTTTTTGTCATTCAATTGGATGCTGAGAAATTAAGGGGTATAAATTGTTGGTCTATATGGAGGAATCTCATCAAGAAGATTAGGAGACTTCAGAGATATTGTTAAATCTCTAGCATATGGCTTTATGGAGAATTGGGAAGGTCTGAAATGACTTGGCCTTTAAGGGTACCCAGCCTAAACCTAATGAAAGTATCAAGTTATGGAGAACCTTTACATACCAAATCACTAGTTATGCACGAGTTTGAAAAAATCTAATATAAAAGATAATTAAACAAAGTAGATTTTAATGTAAATGAAAGAGGGATAGAAACATGAATTAGAAGAGACTAATGGAGTTAATCAAAAGTGGGTTGAATTGAGCAAAAGAAAATTATTAGATTACTGAGACTTACGTAAAATGAAAAAAATTAAATAATTAAAATAAAAATGTAAAATTAAACAACATAAACTAAAGTTTATTTTTATTCTTTCTTTTGATATTAAATTTTATGCAGTCATATAATACCTACTGTAAGTGTTTTAATATCTGAATGAAAAAATAATCACATAGTCAATTAAAATTAAATAATAAATTATATATACATTTATTATCGTAAATATTTAATTATAAATTATCTTAACGTTAAACTGATTTTATTGTCATTTTTCTATTGATTTTCTTTACTCATTTTTTATGACTCTTCAATTAATGAGTTGTATTAACTCACTAATTATGCATTAACTATATATAAATAATTTTAATTTATATTTAATATCAATTCATTAAAATACAATGGCACATGACACAATTATAAGCAATGCAAATTGACACGTAGTCACATTAGAGAACTATATACCCGACTTTATATATATATATAATATTTTCTTAGTTAGTTTGAAAAGTAGTTTATTTTAGTAATTTCTTTATTAAAATAATATTAAAAATAAATAATACTTATATCTACGGGTAATTCTATTGTACCCGGAGTTTCAGAAAAAAACTGCTCGATGTACATTTAACATAGATGTCAATAAAAATTTAACATAGGGTTAAATATAAATTATAAAATTTGCATAATCGGTAAATAAATGTCAATAAAACCTGTATTTTTTAAACATAAAAAAATACCTCTTCTATTACGTTTTATCCTTAAAATTAAGGGCAAATTCGTTTAGTTTCACCATCCTCCTTCAACACTCTCTTCCCTGACAGAGAGTCTATCTCCCAAACAATTGACTTAAAGTACTTAGCTTTAAAACTTTGTGTACATGAAAGTTGAAGACATCAACGTTGACTCACCGTAAAACATAACTCTTACGGCGTATAAGGAGTATCTCCCAAGAATGCACCATGGAATGTCGTCGTTGAGGTGCACCCCATGGAGTGTCGCCTCTGAGGTAGCACCTATTGGTATCGCCACTGAGGTATCACTCATGGGTGTCGCCCTAAGGTACCTATGGGGTGTCGTCCCCATGGTGGCACCGTTCGATATCACCCCCATGGGTTTACCATGGAGGTGCCTGGATTACCTTTCGTAATGTAACTCGAAGACAATAATGACGCACTTTAGAGTAGATGTATTACTAAATTATCACAACGTGTCATCACTTCACAAACCACCAAGTCAAGTGACAAAGACTTGGATGGGTATATGGTTGCATGAGAATGCTTGAGAGGCAGTGGACTGATAGGATTAAGGGCGAGGCTACGTCGTATTGGAGAGGACATACCTCTTCCAATATGAACACTTTGAACGTTGAGAGTGTGCTACCCTCCCATCTTAGGGAGGGGGTTTATTCTTGAGAGATCCCTTTGAGAGGTTTTGGGTGAATACCGCCATTGAGCCCCACCGGTTAGGTGTATTCCCCCTAGATCATGGTCATACCGTGAGACCCACGTGGCGTCATCCGATTGACACACGTGAGATCCTTCTCTTATCCACCTCAGTGTGATTAATTAGTTGAGGTGGCGCGCTTGGATAGGTGAGCTTGCAACTAATCAGGGGATTAGTTGCAATGGTGCCCCTCCTTTTTGTCACCTATAAAAGGCAGGCCTCTCCTTCATTTTGAAAGAGGAAAAATCTTAGAGAGAGAGAGAGAGAGTCCACTTCTAGAGAGAGAGTCCACTTCTAGATAGAGAAATCATTTTGTCACCACTCTTGAGTGTTTGTAGTGTTCCCCTTTCACCCCCCCCCCCCCCNCCCCCCCCCCCCCCCGATGTCCTCTTTGGTGTTCTCAACCGTTACTTCGATCACTTGCTAAGGGTTAGACCATTCCTGCACTCACCCACGTCTCCCTTGCATTTATATTTAGCGACACTACTGGGGAAAATGAGGTGGATCTACAGGTCCAACACCTTTCATAATGATCTCGTCCTTCTTCAACTTCTAATCAAAGAACCTCCTAGAAACTTACACTCTTGGGTAGGGTGTGATGTATTGCGATGATATCGATAAAAATTTAGGAACTCATTTCCTCCCTTGTAGGTAGCACGCTGACCCAAGGCAAAGTGATCTTTTTATCCTTTATCCACATGTCTACTAATGCTTCTACCTTATCCTTGGTGGAAGGGAAAGGTGGCGGGTCATTCCTCTCATCTTTAACTCTCTTTTGACCGCGTCCTTGTGGTTGTGCAGCCGCTACTTAAGGATGGTAGCGTGATGTTGTGGGTCTTCAAGGATGGTCATGACGGCCACTCCTCTCAGGTTACCGTGACCTACGTACTGAACTTCTTGTCCTCTTGGATGCCTCTATCAAGCAGATGAAGGTGACAATCCTCAAGTTCTCAAGGTAGACCTTGTAATCATCCAACATCCCTCCAATGCACATCTTCACAAGAGCTTCCTCCTTGCAATCCTCTTAGCAATCCATGGCCTTCTCTTGGACTGTTCGTATGACACAAAGTCATCATTGATCTTTTGTCTCTCTAGATCTAGTATGCTAGTCTTCTTTTCTATGAGAAAGAACTTTGCCAAAAGGTTGACACCATTTGCGTCCATGTCAAGTTCGACTCGGGTTCTAAGCTCGCGTACCAAGTGTAAGCGCGCTCCTTTAAGGACTTGGAGAATTACCTCAAACGTATGAACTCATCATAACCATAGGGTCCCATGTCATCAATGAAACATATCACATGTTCTTTGGCACACCCATTTTGGCCATTCTACTTTCAGAACTTTGAGGGAACATAATCTGCCGGGTATGGTCTCAAGGCTATGTCAATCGAATATGGTGATCAGAAGTCGACAATGCACTCATTCAGCGACGCTCTTACTCTATCTTATTGGAGAACCTTTTGAAGGGCTGCATGGGTAATGAAATGACTACTCCCAACAAGGATGTTGTTTGCGCTTGAGGTGAGGTTGGTCTGACCTATTGTAGTAGTCGGGGTAGTGAGGTTGTCTGGATGTGGGGCATCGACCATGGTAGTATGTCTAGGAAAGCTGCCAATCATAAAATGTGGAGGGTTGGTGTAACATTAGATTGTACGACCGTCTGAGTGTTGGTTTGAATATTCGATTGAACATGGTTATGGGCGAATTCTTATGGTTGAACGCCTACAACAGAGGATGGTTGGATGCCTATGAGAGAGGTCAGTTGCGCGCCTATGGTGGATATTGGTTGCGGGCCCATGATGGAAGCTGCTTGTGCGCCCATGATGGAGGTTGGTTGTGTTGGGGGTAATGCACTCAAAGCATGTGTATTGACATTTTAATATAAAATTTAATGGAATTACATTTTTCTTATAATTGTTCTTTTAAATTATTGTTGAATAAAGTATAAAAATTTCATATTCATTAATGATACTATGATCTTGTATTAGTACGAGACGATTAAAATCATAGATAATAAATAAAATTGTCAGCAACTTATTAAAGTATAAAATCTTTGATGAATGGTTGCTTGTATGGTTCATTAAGTATTATGAATGCATGTGATCTAGATCCGGATCATTGATGTGGATAGATATCTTAGTAAATGTACTTTATATAATAAGATTATATATGACATGACATATGCAAATTAATATCTTTATTAACTTACCGTTTATCATAAATATTTAATACACATTAATCAGCTGATCATATGTAGATCAGTCTGAATCCTGAGTAGTTATGAATTCATATACATGTCTACTGAATCTTTTAATTCCCTCGTTAATGTTTGTTTGTAAAATAAGTTAGTAATTTTTATTTTGGAGATCGAGTGATGTGGATGGCTGGGAATATGGTTTGACAAGATTCGGAATCCAAGCTTTCCTAATGGATCGTATATTGGTTCCATTAAATGTTAATTCTAGAACTACATGGTTATTGAGATCAAATTTATAATACGATTATAAATTAGCCATTCACTAGTGAATTAATGATACTTAAGGATCAAGAGGTAATTAGAATGATAAAATGATAATTTTGACATGTTCTAATTTACGAACCAATAATTAGATGATAGAATTACATGAAATGATCATATCAATGGACTATACGAGAATACTCTGTAAATACATTCTATAATATCTAAGAGTGTAATTTCAAATTTATAGTGGAGTAATAATAGAATTACTAAATAAGATTATTTAATTAAAGAGTTTAATTAATAATCTGGTTTATTGGAGCTAAGGATGATAGGTTCATGGTCCCCAAGTCATCTCTATACTACACAGTTTATGGTGTTAATATTTCAAGATATGAGAAAATAATTAACTTGCAACATGAATTATATTTCTAGGGCAAGTACATAATTATGAAAAATTATGTGATTAATTTATTAAGAATTAATTAGTTGATTATCTATATTGATAATAATTCAATATTTGAATAGACTAATATGTTATTTGTGAACTAACATATAAGTTAGTTGATAAGGATTATCAGATAATTTAATTTTGAATTAACTGACATCTAGATATTTATCTGATTAAACTAAATAATTAATTTGTAGAAATTATCACGTGGCATGTTGGACTGCCACATGTCAATCACTGATTGAGAATAAAAAATTGACATTGACTATTGTAGTGTCATGTCACTACAGTTAGGGGTGCAATACTGTAGTGCCACACGACACGACAATAGTGTCACGAATTACAGTGTCGTGAGGCGCTGTAATACCTCACGGCACACTGCAGTGCCGTGTAACATTGCAGTTGTGCACAATTATAATGGGTCCCACTACAATGATAATTTTTTGATTAATTATTATTTTTTGTATATCCCTAAAAATTTAGGGTGCCTAAAAATATATATGGTTATTATTCTATTGACCTCGGTACTGGATTTTGTACTAACAAAATAGTTGCTATCAGGGTGAAACTCTCTGTGATTAAAGAGTTAATCAAAACGCTCTGTGATAATAATCATTATCTTCTCTTAAAGATTTGTCTCATAAAATTATTCCTTCTCCGAAAATCTCTAGAACTTATGTGTTGAGTACATTTAGAGACAGAAACGTGTTCTTGCTATATTCTACATTCCCACACACGTCCTAGGGTGTTTGAGGATTGACTTGAAATATCTTGGTGTGGATCTAGAAGTTTGTTGTTTGTGAGAATGAAAGATTGTTGATTTGAGATGATGCTTGATTAGACTACAAGAGGTATATTTTTGTATCCATGTAGTTCTATGATTTAATATGTAAATATATAATGGATCCAATTAAAAAGAGTTTTCAATAGAAGTTTTTATTTTGGATATCGTGGCGCTCAATTATTTTGATTAAAGTTTAAATTTTTAAAAGCCCACGCTCTCCGTCATACCCACCGCGATTCCAACAGGTTGCGCGTCCATGATGGAGGCTGATTGCGTGCCATGGTGGAGGTGGTTGGTTGCGCGCCCATGATGGTGGCGGGTGTTATGGTGCAGTGGCACTGATGTACGCGTTCAACGTATCAATGACTCTACTCATCCCAGATTTGGAAGCTTAGAGCTCCTGGATGGCTTCGACTTGCTCATGCGCTTGTGTAGGTGCGCTTGGTGGTAACTCACGAGAGATGTTCTCCTCCTCTTGTCCGCATTCATCATTGAGTATGGGCCCGTCTCCCTCCGTGCGTGATAGAGCCACTCTTCATTTTACACATCCGGCCATGGTCGTCCTTTTCTAGAGTGATAAACCACTCCTTCATGGAGTTAATAGTTGTGAGGGTGCGCCATGAGTTCTGACATTCGACGGATCATTGACTCATTCTAGTAGTGGAGCAGGACTCGTCTTGGAAATCCTTTGGGCAACATTTTCTCAATGGCATACAAGTTTAATTTTCCATGCACGAACAATGAGGCGGAGTATGAAGAACTCATATTGGGACTTCGATATGCAAAAGATAAGGGTGCTACCACTATCAAGTGTTAGATCGGGTTTTAAAATTAAAAAAAAATCTTTGAACCACGAACGATTCGTGGAAAAAATATAAAAAAAAATTCTAAAACATATTTAATCATATTAAACATTAAAATGAAACTATAGATTGTGCATATCGAGATTACAGGCATTTAGAAGGAGGTAGAAATGATTTATACATTTTCGTTCTGTCGGAGACTTTTTGAATTGGTGAAATCCTTATTTAATGCTTCGTGTTCTTTGATCTTCAAAACCAAGAATTTCAAATGGTCTTCACACCAACAACCAATCGTGGATTACAGAAGTATGTTTCTAGAGGATATCGATTAGGAACTGAGAGTGGCCTTTCAAAACTACTGTGGAAGAAAATATTTATTTTCTTCCTCTATGAATTCGACGGCAATAGTAGGAGAGGGAGAGGATAATCTTTATGGGCTCTATGTGATTAGGGTTGTGTCAACACACTTAGGGAGGGAAACCCTAATGCCATCACTTATATAATAATTAATGAAATTTGCACATGTACCCTTATATGTCGAATTACTAAAAATTGACCCCATATTATTTGTCATTGCCTAAAATTTTCACATTCACTTACAGTCAATGTTGTGTGCAAATTCATCAATCTAAATTGATAAATTAAATGATTTCTATAAATTAATTTCTTTTATTTACTAATTATCTAAGAATTAGAAAATAATAAATTAATTAATTTAAATATTAATTAATTACTCTTCACTAATTAAGTGAAAACACCCATCAAATATGGGTTCAGGAAATACATCTTGACCACAAAACATATTTTGGTCCAACTAATGTTGTTTCTTCTATTTCTGTCATCATAAGCTACACGTGAGACCGAATGGATCCACATGAATAAAGTTATAGGATTCAAATATCCGAAAAATTTATCTCTATAAATTTCTGACCTATTTAATCGTGACATCGTATGACTCCACTATAGGTTTGATGCCGAATCAACTCTCTATTCATGCGCACTACATTTTCTGTTGGTGCAAATAAATAATTTTATTTCACGGTACATATAATATTATAACATATTATCATTTGTGAATATCAGTAACAAGATCGAGATGTAAAATTATCATTTTACCCCTATCGTTATTATTTCTTTAACTTCTTTGTTCATTGTGAATAAGAAAAACATAATAGTGAATTGTCTACAGTTCATTATGTCTTATTTGATGATTCATTTCATCGAGTACCTGGCCATGTTAATTTATTCACACACCTATCAATAAAGCATAAGGTGATATTGTTACACTAGTAATCCAACCACGAAATTCCATATCTGTGAATCACGCAACTCCAATATAGTTGAATCACGATCCCAACGGCCGATGTATTTATTGTCTGGCAATTTGAATTCACTCCTTTGGCATATCAAAAATCACAAGTAACTAATTCAAACTTCGTATTCACCTCAAGATTAAAGTAATTACAAAAATACCCTTTAGGTATAACAATTAGATTTAAAGCTAGATAAACGGTTTTGCTCTAAACTAATTTGTTACCGGTAAAACAACATGTTCCATACATGTCTAGGTCAATCGTCAGAGTCTCCTCTCTCATTCCCTAAGACTGACATCTTTTGGTTCAATCTAACAGTCGTAATCGGACTCGATTGCCCAGTCTCTCTTAAGACTGCGGATATCATTCTAAACTATTTCAGAAGAGTTTGTCTAGAAACCCCCCCCCCCCCCCC